>VZTR01009780.1:13267-28275 GCA_013400775.1 Chaetops frenatus
ATTGGAAAACCAATGTAATTACTGGTTTAAAGGGACAAAGGTTTAAACTGAAATCTTACTGAAAGCTTCCAGGCTATTGTTAGTCTTCTAGCAGAAATAGCTCATCTTTCAGTACAAGTTATTTATATATTATGTTTGATTTTCTGTTAATTTATTGAAAAACCAGAAGTCTTTATAGTCTGTCTCTTCTCAACTAAGTCTCAAGTTATTCTAAACCTCTCTAGTAGGTAGAGATGTAAATCTCAGTGGGAGCACACGTACCACGTGTGCTCAGATGTTGCTGTATCCCACATTCCCAATCCTACTTTATTTTCATGCTCTGATTATTCAATGTAGTTTTTAAGGCCTTACAAAAAAGCAGTGAGGTAGGTAATAAAAAAAAAAATCAGGTGNNNNCAGGTGGTTTTTTTTTTCATTCTTCCCTAACCTTGTGGTAATAATTTGCTTTTAATTTTTAAATTTTTTAATTTTTTTAAATTTTTCCATGTTTTTGATTTTTTTTTTATTTGTTTGCTTCTTTCATTTTCACATTTTATGAAGGTTTTTTATCAAGTACTTATACTTCTAAAAGGAGATAAGTTCATCTGGGTATACCTGAAAAAATCAGGAAATTGTTTGTCTATGATATTTGCCAACAAAATGTTTCTATCATCCCTGGATCTCTCAGAAATATTTTTGAGTATATATATGGCAGTTTAGACTGCTTTCCTCCAGATATTGCAGTTTTCATTTCTTCCCGATAGAAGAATTAACTGTGTTCTCCTGTTAACATAAAGCAAAGGCAACTTCATTAAACCAGTGGAACAGTGCAAGCCAGGAGAGAGTCAGCTCTTGCATATTAAATGCAAAAAGATTGATATACATGTCTTGCAAAGTTTGCAATGATAGGCTCATCTACGTTGTCAAAAATCAGGATTATCAGAATTGTTTGTGCAATCCTCCTGTTCCCATAATTTATGCTGCCTTTTGCATATGATTATATGTTCCTTTTTCCCTGCCTTATTGTAGGAGTGAATCAAAATAGCATAGTGAAAGGAGTCTATTACTTCTGGCTGTTCTGGAAGTTTGAAAAGTATGGAGTGAATGAGGTCCTGCAGAAAGGGAGGACATGGTTTTTTGATTAAGACAGATTGCTGCTTGGAAAGTTGGACTCCATCTTTATTTTCCCACACAATGACTCTAGCAGTCACTTGAATATTTTCATAGGTGATCATTCATTGTCTGTTTCTTGGAGGATTTACTCTGAAATCTCTGCTTCAGATTCTTTAAAGTATTAGTGAAAATACCTGGCGTTCTCAGATATTGCTGAAGGCAGAGGATTGCTTGCATCATTCATTCTATTCAGCTCAAGAGATATCCTGGGGAAAAAAAAATCTTTGCATTAAAAACAGTGTAATTCACTTATTGGGGACAAAGCTTGCATTCAATTAGTTGATTTCTCTGGCTTCTGATGGCAGCCTTAAATTTTTTTCTGTAGAAGTTGTCATGTCTGGACCCTGCTTCACTTGTTTGTAGTGCTTGCTTCCTCCCTAGTCTTTAAACTGGCCCCAGTCTCATCTCCAAGTCGGAGTGCTTTTCCACCCTAGCCTTCAGTTTTCCCCTCACCCACATTTTCCTTCCCCAGAGCTCTGTCTTTGTCCCTTTCCCAGTCACTGTAGCAGCATTTTGTATCCTATTCAGTCATACATTTTCCCACCACTACTCATTTTCTCAATATCCCCCCAGAATCCCCTAATTTTCCATTTTCCCTCCACTAATCCTGAAGATTTTCCTTTCTTTCCCAGCTAGAACCAACTAATACCACGTGCTTCCTCCCTTCATTGCATAACACATACTCTGTTTGTCAGCTCTCTTCCCATCCTGCTGAAGTTGCAGATGATGAGATTATTGAGAGCACAGGGGAGAGATTTTCCTGCTTTTGGTTATAATACTCAACCCAGCCCAAGGATGCAATACTTGACAGTAGCTATTACAGCAAAAGGTTGGCTTTCCCCCTTAGCTTCACACCAGATCATATTCAGGATAGTTCTGTGAGGTGTGCATTTTTAGGCTTGGCCAAAATTGGGCAGGCTTTCATCAGTGGTTCTATGTATATCTCCTGCTCTCTCTCTGTTCCCATCTAAATTCAGAAACTCTGCTGTAAAGCATTCGAGTTAGTTAAGCTAAAAGTTTCCAAATAAAAGATTGTGAGAGTATTTCTCTGAAATGGCTGAATAGTTTTGGCTGGAGTTTTCAAAAATAAATTCAGCCTGAGGCAGACAGCTGGTATGGGAAATTTCAGCTAACAGAGTTGCAGTTTGGCTAAGTTTTGAGAAACTCGGAAGAGATTTGCGAGGGAATGAACCCTGGGTAATGTTTCACATTTCACCAAATAGCATCTTCTGGGCAATGTGCTTTGTCATTTTGTGTGGACCTTCCCATTTGGTATAAAACTCATTCTCTGCAGAAACTAGCGAAGTTTCAGTACATTAGAATAGCTATTTTTATTTGGAGTTTATAGACTCAGAGAGTTTTAAAAATAATTTATTTGTTTCCCCAGTCTAGTTGAAGTATCTTTCTATATAGGTGCAGGCTGCCAAGGGTATTTGTACTGAAAATATCTCTCTTCCTTTATGCTTGTTTATAGCTTCCAGTGGGGTTTTGTGCTGGAGTAGCAGTGTCCCAGGGTGAGGTCTGAGAGGGTTTTAACCTAGCAGTGTCTGCAGCACCCTGCTGTGAATCTGCTTCCCCAGCGTGCAGTCTGTGTGGTAATAAAAGGAGCAGGGTAACTCCTCCTGCCCCGTTCTCCTGGACTGCTTGTGTGAGCCAGGCTTATTCACACTCTTGTTTTTCAAGCTCTGTCATTATTAAACTTTTTTTTGTTCTTTCGTGCCCCCTCCCCCCTAGATTTGCACTGGGTTTCAACCCAGGCATCCCTTCATTACTGCAGGCCTTTTTTTGGGCTATTTGATGGTTCTCCATTCCTGGTGTAAGGCTGTGACATGCCCAATCTACTTAAAAGCGTTAAAAAGCCAGGTTTTTTCTGTCATGCAAGGTTCTCTTTGCTAGATAGATCTTCCAACCATCTTTACTGTCTCAAAGTACAAATATCTGTCTGGCCTTCAAATACTAGGGCACATTTGGGCTGTGAGGAGTTTCTGAAGTCAACCTCCTAAATGCAAAAGCTCTGCTGAAGGCAAGAAAGTACTTAACAAAGGCACTTTGGATCATATGGAGTCTTTTTGTGCTCTGGTGGTCCTGAAGCACTCAACCCAAAATAAGAGCATCCAAAGAAAAAAAACAACCCAAGCCAATCTGTTCATCCTGGTAGATAATTAAGGCATAGAAACTCTTTCCCCCCTTAATTCATGGTAGCTCCTATTACCATCTGGGTGGGTGAATTGGGGTAGAAAGGAGTGCTACCTCAAGACAAATCCCTTTTCTGAATGTAATTCCTTGTTTCACACACCTGTTTGAAAGCAGCCTGCTAAAAACTCTGCACTGTCAAATGAACTGATTAAAAACATGAATACTGTGGAGTGAGTAGGGCTTGATTTGATTCCCCCTCCCCATGCCTTTTCAGTACAAAAATGAGAGGATATCAGGTTATGTCAGCAGAAGTTCAAAATAAATAAAAGCATATTGTTCTTAAAGCTGTATTTAAGCTGTGTGGCTTAGACCTGACTGAAGCAGGTTGGAGATACTTAAAGCTTTTGCATGGTTTCTAGACAGGACTGAACAAATTCATGGAAGAAAAATCAAAAATCCTTTGAAGATTATGAAATCCAAAAGACAGGCCATAAATGGTTGGAGATTTCTGGAGTACTGGGTGAAATACCATTACATGCTTGTCCTCTTACACTGTTCCCTTGGGAATTGCTTGCTGGCATTGGTCTGTGCCAGTGCCTTTTTAGGAGCAGGATGGTGTCAAGCCCTGACAAGACTGAACAACTTTTGCTTGGAAAGGGATAAGGGAAACAAGAATTTGGAGAAGCAAAGTGACTACAGGGAACAACAACAAATGTGGGAAAACGAAGGTGCCTGTGTTAGGTTCAAAGGGTCAAAGATATGGATTTTTCTCTGCTGTTCAGACCACCATCCAAAGCACTAGAAAGTGCTCAAAATATCAAAGGACCCAGTGGATACTTCCTTGGGCTCCTGTCAGGGACTGGTTGTTGAACTAAATTGACTTCATGGATTTACTTGTTGCTGCCATTTGTACATTTTTCAGTGATTAAGTTCTTCAGCATTTTGCTGTTGGCAAAACTTGTGGAGAATATGAAGCCAACTGAGAGTAGAAACATTGTGATTTGATAATTAAATATTGCATTTCAGTAACACCAAAAGGCAAAATTTTGAGGAGGAGTATGTTTAAGAAAGGAGGAGGGGAAAAGACCCTAACTGTTTTCTCATCACAGTACACTGAGAAAATGTTTAGACTGATACATAACGTTCGTAGTGTTATGTTCTATAAAATTGGCAAGAGTTTAGTTCTTAGTCTGAATGCTATGCTTGTTTTGAAATTTAAATAATAAACAATTTATATATGTATATATTTTAGCTTAAAATCACATCTTGTCGGATTTGGCTGTTAATAAAAGCTTATGGTGGAATCAGCACTCTGTCCATCCAGTGAAAATATGAACAGGACCACACAAAATGCTTCCACTGTGTCATTCCTTTTACTGCTGTTCCATGAAAATCAACTCCTTGCCACAGAACTTACTTGTTATTTCCCGCTTCTCAAAATTATCACAAGTAATGTAGTTTCTAAAGCTTTTCCACTTCTAGCCCTGGTATCTATTTGATTGTTTTTGCAGAAGATCTCAGTACTCCTCCGTGCCATTCCTTTTCAAACACATGCAGAACTGGATCTTAGATATACTCTATTAAATGCACTTTTCAGCCAGCACTGCTTACAACTAAACCTAGGCCAGTCAGATAATGCCATATTCATCTTGGTTTCTGTCATCACAGATTCCAAAAGGAAAGTGCTTTTGCTCTTAATGTATGTCTTCCTCTATCCATGTCTACTTCAGCATTTATTGAGATAAATTCTTTTTGAATTGGTATCTGCTTCTGGTTACCATGTGCTTTGTGTTTTTCTCCTGGATTTCACAGCTTGCTGAGCTCCACTGAAGTGAGAAGAAGAATTTATGGGCATTTGTTGGATTGGATAATTAGCTCATCTTGTTTGTATGTTTGTGCTATCATCTGTAATGTTTTCCTGTGTCATTATTAGGTCTGCTGGGCTTTCTTAGATCAGAAGAACCACATGTTCATTCTTATTCAACTTCATTGATTGAGAACTATTTTTGTTTCATCTGACAATGGGATTTTCCTCTTTTTTTTTTTTTTTGCAAAGCATGATAATAATTTCTTAATATGTATTTTCACTTCCTGAACCTTTTCTGATTTACTTTCTGAGGACATGTGCATAACTCGGATTTGTTTAAAAAACAGAGGAACCTGTTTACCAGAGAGATATTTTGGTGTTTCTTCTTCATATGTTCAAGTGAAAATTCACAAAATTTCTTTGAAAGTCATCTTAAAACTCAAATTGTAGGTAGTGATACCTTCAAATCACTAATGCCCAGCTAGTAGTGAGTTCTAGGACTCTGTAGATTTAAGATGAATTGTTGTCATACGAATTTATTCTTCAGTACCACCAGCTTTAATATTTCCTTTGGCATTGTATCACCTGATAGTCTCTATCACCACACAGAATTATTAAGGTGCTCTCCCTAAGACTCAGCTACAGTATTTTCATCCAGTGCTGTTCTTATAAATGATAAAAATGCATCAGATTGGTGTCCTAATAGGGCTCTGGTAACAAAACACAGTAAAACATTACAGGTGCTGTAAACATCCTTAGCAGTTTTTGTTTAATGATAGCACATTTTAGTTTGCAAATCGACTTTGCCTCTTAAAATCCTGGGCTCAAATAACAGCACTCACTTGCTCATACAATTGATGAATACTTACAACATTTTGCTATGTTTTTCTGTGCAGTTAGTTTCCAACACCTTCTCTTAGTTTACAGGGGTGTGAATAATCTGCATTTGCATGCACTGGCAGCAGTGTTCCCAGGCTGGCAGGCAGGGAATGCTAACTCCCAGGGCTGTGCTTGAATGCATCACTTCTGCTGTGCTCTTCCCCTCCCCTGTGCCAGCAGCTGAGAGAGCTGGGAGTTTTCCCTACACTCAACATCTTTCTGGCTCATTGTCAGTCAAGCCATGCCAACTGCACCAGCCAGTAAAAGCATATAGGAAAAATAAATTTGTCATAGGAAAAGTACAGAAAAGTTATTACTTTCGTGCAAGACTACAGTAAAGGCACTGTTAGGCTACACTTTGCTAATGAGAAAAATATAACTTTCAAAATCAGGGGTTTTGTCAATGACAGTGTGCTTGAGGACACTTCCATTCAAAGGGTTAGAGCCAAAACTTGTCTTTTTTAAAACTGCTATAACATTAACATTTTTGTTTACTCTATGAGTGGATGAGACAACATGATACCATTGTGCTGTATCATTCTCAAAAAATTCTGTGTAAATAATAGTAAAGGGATATGCTGGCTGATATGCAGGAAAATACAAGAGATGGGTGTGTGTAGTGAAAATTGTTTGATGATTAACTGTGCTTTCTACAGTGGTTTATTCATTAAGCCTCCAACAGTGTTTTTTTAAGTTATTTACAGTGTAATGTAAAATAATAGAAAGTGAAATAGTTGTTGAAATACCTTTATGACTGGTAAGGAAACTCAGCAGACTTGTAGTTTTTAATCTTGCTGAAGAAAAACACACTTGCCATTTCCTTCTATTAAAGGGGGGTAAAATCAAACATGCTCCTCTTTTTGTAGCACTTTGCTTCTAAACACAAATTACAACTTCAGGATTTGTGTGCTTATTTTATGTCTAATTCTTCCAAAGAATTTGCAGGACCATGCAGAAAACATTGTGGTACTGAATGCTTCAGCTTATGCTTAAAATGGCTTAATCTTGGCACACTAATCTAAATAATGACAGTTTGCATTTTTAGTTACTCATACATGTTTAGCAGAATCAATCTCCTGAAAGGCAGTAGGGCAACTAAAATTAACATTAAATAATACACACAATATTTGTCAGAGCTGTCTTGAAGGACTGTTGCAAGTGCATCAATTATTTAACTTAAAGAATAAGATCAAGCTCATTAATCTCTACTTAATATATTGTATTGACATATCAGAAACCTAATTTTGCTCAAGGCTTATTCCATGCGTCAGAAGTGGGTATTTAGTAGAAAATTCTTTTTATTGCTCTGGAAATAACTATGACATGTCATAAAATGGTGTCAGATTTTCTGAAGTAAGAATGTTCAGAGTATAAAATGTGCAGAACATTACAGGTGCTTAGTTTTGACATTTATGGACAATCAAAACTGTATGTAGAGTCAAAACTTGAGGAAATTAATCTGTACCAAAACCAAAGACTATATTTTCCATCCTGCTGAGGAGGCTTTCACTTAGGAGTAGGAGTTTTCATGGAAAAGAAATTCCCTGTGTGGCAGAAAGCTAACAAATTATGCCTTCTCTTGTACCTGCTATCTCCCAAGTCCTGATACAAGGTGAGAAAGGGACTAGGATGCCAAACTCCAAGTAAGATGAGATAGGTGCTGGTAAATTGCACCAAATGAACTCCTTTCCTGACCTGAAATGCAGAATCTGTTTTAGTCTGTTTAAAAGGAGTGAGTCACCCATTGTTCTGTTAGTTGGATGTGCACAGCACATATGAAACCATATATAACTTACAGGAAGTTATTTATGGGAAGTAAGAATCCAAGAGAAAAATAAAATTTTTGCAATACAAAAATAGAATTAATTATAAAAGCAATGCTCTTTTGCTTTCAGAAGATAGGAAAAAGCTGGGTTTCTATTAATGTCATCAATTTTGTTCAAATGATCCAAGATTCTTTCTTAGCTGTATACTTGTTCATGGGAGGTGAACCTAAGAATGCTAGAAAAATGCTCTCTTTTGCTAGATTTTTGATGGCCCTTCGGGTACTTCAGTTAAAGCTATCTCTTCACCTGTGATAATTTAGAACTTGGCAGAAATGTTGTATAAAGTAGGTGTAACAACAGGGATAAATTTCTCTGTCTTTTGGAATGGAGTTTAGATGTGCAAAATTCCAAGAGATACCTGTACCAGAAAACCTGCAATGTTTTTTCCCTGGACTTATCTGAGCCCTGAGAAGCCCCAGGAATTTCATGTATTCCTGTATCTATGTGAGCTCTGGCCTAGGTCATGAAGTCAATTTAAAGGCTTAAATAAGAGCCATCCTTCATTTCGTAATACAGTTTTAAATCTCCAAATGCCCGCTCTGTTACCTGACTGTGACAGAAAACCATAGGACCTGTATTTTCACTGGTTCATTTCCTCTGGTGATTCCTATGGAATCACCCACATCTGATTTTAATTAGCAGTTATGAGTCACTGGTGTGTGTGTGTTTATGAACGAGCAGAGGAAAATGCTCTCATCTGGTTGTTTGGGCACGTCTCTAGGAATTGGGAATAATTGTGTTCTCTTCTCTCTCTTGGCCTGATGAATGTTTCCTTAAGTGGGTCAGATTAACATGAAAAAAATCAATGAACTGCTTTCCTCCCTTTACTTTCCTCATTCTTGCATCCTTTCTGGAAGGATGGTCACTGGATCAGAAAGGCTAGTGAGCTCTGGCCCTGCACATGGTGGGTGGGTGAGGAAGAGGGAGTTCCAGTGTTCTCTAGTCCAGAGGGAAGTGTTCAGGAGCACATCTGCACTACCATCTCAGGCTCTGGGCTGGCTGTGTCTGCACCCCAGTCCTGACATACCCCTACTGGGAACCACAGCACACATTGCTGGTGTAGGTTTACTGGCTGGAATTCTATTCGTGTTGTGTCAACATATTCTGGTTTCAGGAGCAAAGCAAATCCACCTCAAAGGCATTTGCTGTAGATGAGTCTTACATTGCTCCATGCTCAACTTGCTCCCTTTGAGGGCCCTTTCCTGAAGTCTCTCACCGAACATTGCCAAGGGAACTGAGATAGCCAGCTCGGAACTCTGATTTCCATCAGCTGGCAAAACGAGAGACTTTTGGGAACTGTTTCAGGGAATACATTCTGTGATGTAGCTCTCATTCTCTGTGACAATATGTTTATTGAGACTCAGGCTCGATGTTGTTGTCTTGCAAGCTCTGCAAAAGGGAGAACAATTTGAATTTTTGGACCCTTTCCCCATTTAGAGTCCTGATGTTACTAAAGTGACAAGTGAGACCTCATCTATAAATGAGTAGAAGCCTAAGCACAGGAAATCCTTCTCAAGGATGGATCTTGGGGATAGTCCCCACAGCCCTACTTGTAGGAGAAAGAAATATTCAAAGGGAAGGAGGAGATTCCCATTGCAATATGGCTCTGTACACAATTGTGCTGTGGAGTGGTAATTCCTGGGCTGTGCTGCTGAAATGTGTTTTAATAGAGTTCTTATATTTCTGGGATTACGGTAAGTATGGCTGCTTCTCCTGAAAAGTAAACAAATACATTCCTCAACATGAAATCCCACACAAATGGTCTAAACACAGATTGTGACTTTCACTTAAACTCCCTGTTTTTGGAAAGAATTCTAATTCTTCTTCTGAATTGGTGTAAACTGTTCTTGAGTTACTAAGTTCTTTTCAGCTTACTCCACCCTCTTTTCCTGGATTTCTCATGCTTCTAAAGGGCAATGGGAATACAGTTAGCCATTCAATCCCCAACTAAGAGTTTTTTAACTTGCTAGAGGAGTTTTTTGTGCAGATGGGTTTTTCTTGGACCAAATGGGCTAAATAAGCCAGTACTTACCAACTTGTCATCTGTCCCGCATCTTTTATGTACAAATAGAACAAGTCTCTCAAAAATTGAAAAATGCCATATGCTGCCAGAGACCAGGCTGTCTGAGAATATAAAGCTGGAATCAGTGGGGATTTAGCCACATCACTCACACAGAATTTGGTGTGTCGATACTATTTAGTCCAATTGATAGGAATTAAGCCGTCAGAACGTGGACTTATATCTTTTCATTCACAAGTGTATCTGATATCAATGAAGTTTTAAGCATAAGCTTCTGTGGTTGTAGACTTTTCTCGTGTCCACTTTCTAGACAATTGTTCCAAATGTCTAGTCAGCCTCCTCTGACAGAGAAGTAGCATTAGCAATAGCTGGACAATTTCCAGGTGTTACTTTCCTTACATGCAGCAGGCACTAAACCTGCTGATAAGCTGCTAGGCACTACTGTGGCATTACACAGGTATAAAAGCCAGATAGAAGTCAGTTCCTCCTGTGTGTGTACCAGAGTGGCCCCTGCCTCAGCTCTTCTCGAATTCCAGCAAGATTTGTGGAAACTGAGATGGTGTGGGCACACAGGCACAGCGGCCACCAGCTGCCGAAACAGCTCCAGTTACTGCCAGGACATGGGGTGAGACTGAATACTTTGTATTTAAAACTGAATTTTCATCTTCCCCCTCAGCTGCGTGAGGTGCTGTTCTCTAGCAGTTCAGAATTCAGGATCTGGATTAACTGGAGTAATGAGCAGTTGTTGAAAGTGTAAGACTTAGCTGGTGATGCCTCCAGAACTCATTTTCTCCCAAGAGGGCATGTCCTCTGACATATTGTCATTAAGTCTAAAATTTCTAATGTTTCTGCTGCTTAGAAAAAGAAGGCAGAAAGAGATTAAAAAAAAAAAAAAGTCCAACAAACAACTTTAATAGAAATATCTAATATTCTAAAGTGTTTTTTCAAGTGGTAAGATTTAATACACTATATTATTTTATGGGACACCCACTTTCCTTCCATACTCTGGGGAGGATATAATTCTTCATATAATTTAAAAAATATTTTTGTAGCATCCTTCCAATTGCCTGGTTCAAAACAAGCAGACAGAGCAAAAATCAGAATTCATAATTAAGTTTGTTCCTATTTTTCATCAATATTGCTGATTCACAAACAAACCAACATTGTTGCGTTTCATTTGACAATCACAGTCATGGAAACTTTTTTTTTGAGGGGTAATGTTAGAGATACAGGATTGAAGACACTTTTTAAGTCATCAACTCTAGTCTCACTTCCTTCTTATCTATGCCTATAGAAGTATATTAATTTTATATATACTAATTTAGTTAACATCAATCCATACATAGTTGAAGGAGTATTAAGCTAGACTAAACTTCTCATAGTTGATACTAGATTTACACTGTTATATCAATTGAAGGCTTCATTGACTACCCCAGAATTACTATAATTTGCAGCAGCCAAGGAGATCAGGTCCAGCAGTCTTGCATTGTTGTGCTGCTTATTGCACATCAGTGGAAAAAGACTGGTTACTGAGAGCAGTAATTTATTTCCTCCAAGAATACTGTAAAATAGCCTTTAAACTTCATAGTGTGATTTCTACACTTAGTAAAACACAGTCTTGTAAATGGCATTTGCTGTTACAGTAAGACACTGTTATTTGTGCTTGGATTCTCTCTGTTCTTGAGTGCACAATAAAAGCCATGGCTGACCAATTTTCTATATGTAGCTTGTGTTAGTTAGATTGAAGGAAATCTACAGCTCTGTGCTCTGTATTTAGTTCTGCAGTTTTAATAAGGTGCAAAATCCCTCACTTAAAGGAGATTAAGCTCTTTAAAGAAAAGTACATTTTCCTTGAGTATCTATGCATTTGTTTTTATCTGTGATGTCACTTTACTTCTCAGGGTTGGGTTGTTTTCATTCTGGCAGCTCCACTGATGTTCTGTGATTAACAAATGTTATTTATACAGTTTTCAATACTGTGCTACTGTGAAACTTTGGAGTGTGCATTGCTCTAAGATGCAACTCCTTGATATTCTGTCTTAGGAAAATGAATGCAATTTTTATTGATAAATATTTGTTAATCGGGTTTTAGAATGTTCTCAAATATTAAATGACTTGTACTTTTGCACCCTTGGGAGAATATTAAGTTAGAGCTTGTTTCTACATCAGAAAAATGTAGAAACAGTTCCATCAGAGGCACTTAAGTAAAGATTCCAATTTACTTCTGTGGGATATGAAGAACTTCCTGAGCTTGCACTGAAAGCTTTAAAAAGATCCAAAAGAAAGTGGAAGTCAATGAGTAATTATCTTCATTTTAATGAAATATGAGTTTATCTGTTGATAAGAAACACACTGTGATTGTTGTCTATTAGGAATGTTAGCAATTCTTTGAGATACCTTGAGCATACATTACTGTAGAATTAATTAAGCTGTAATGATTGTGTTGTGCATCAGCTACTCAAACCTTTAGAGCCTGGTCTGTCTCACAGTGGAGCTAACACACTTCTCAGCTGATGGCAGGTTCTAAAATAAGTTGTTGTGGGTTGGAAGTTTGGAACTTCTCTTTATTTTAAAGATATTTGACCATCTTTCCTTTTTCTGACCATCATAAATTCATGATCTCCACTGAATTCAGAGGATGAAGGATAACATGAATAGCCCAGAAACTCCCACATGGCTAGATGTGGGACAGTGTGTCCAGGAAGTATCACTTATGCTTGCCTGTTTCTTATTTTTTTCCCATAAATGTTCATCATGACTACTTCCAGGTGCTGTGCATCTATATAGGTATTTAAAGTTTTCAGTACAAAACATTACATGGATCCTAGAATATATCTAATTCATCACTGGCATTCCAGACCTTTTCATGTCAACAAAGATAATTTAAAGCTTTTGTTTTGTACATGTAGATTTCCTCTTGCACAGAAGCTTAATTTGGAACTGCAGGACTGCTGAGAGACAGTCATAAAATACTGACATAAAGCACTCTCTTAGCAGCCATACCAAGAGATGATTAGGAAAGATAGCAACTGTAGTGCTGAGCTTTTGTACTCCCAAACCAGCACAGTGGTTCCTTGAATGCCCTTATAAACTATGACTAGTCATGAACTATTTTAAATTCTTGTGGGAACCATGCTGGCAGTGATCTGCCTAAAGGATTAAGCAGAGATAACACATTCCTTACAGAGTCCAGCTAGGCTTGCTCCCAAAACTGTAAGAGCAGGAGCTTATTTTATGAGGTCTTATACTGTAATTTTGAAGTGCATGTTGATCTTTCAAAACCACTGGAGGAGAATTTGAGCTTTACCAATCACAGACATTGAAAAGTCTTCAAGTCAGAAATCCAAAAGTCGATTTGGTGAAGGCCTCTCCTGCTTAAACACTGTTGCACCCACCACTATATGGGGTCATGGAGACATTATATCCCTAAATTCCCCTATAGATTGCTCTTCCCAAAGCAAAGGGGGACCTGTGCTTCCCTGAGCAGCTCTCCATTCCACTATATGGGATTACACTACATGGGATTTAAGAGGAAGAGTCTCATAGGAGAGCTAAGATGGTTTAATTAGATAAGCTGATAAAGCTGGAAGTCTTTTCAAGGTCTCTTCCAAACTATTAAAAAGCTCATGCATCCTTCAATGCATGATCACAACATGATTTTATGGTAGATTGGTAAACGAGACACTGTGTAAATTTACCCTTTAATATATTATTAAAATAATTATGGGAGAGATGTAGGTAAGTTATTTAGAGTTTAGATGACTTCAGCAGCTCTTTTTAATATGTTTTATCTCATGATAGCTCTGAAAAATGTTTTCAAAGCTGGGAAGAGATTCTTGTGTTTGAGTTGTTCTTTGGGAACAACTGAGCAGCTAGAAATCAGCATTCTGGGTAGAATTTTTTTCCACTCATTCATCCCTTGCTCTTTACCCTGTGCTGGAATATTCTTATTAGTGACATGTTGCTAGCAGAGAAAGATGAAACCTATAGTGCTACTTAGAGTGGTTTTACTGCTAGCAGTTTGGGTTATGGATGCTATTGGTCTGCACCTTTATATGTAAAAATGTGATTTTTAAGTTAGAAAAGCTGAAAAGGAACAAATTAACAACAGAGTGCATGGAAGTTTTCAGTATTCTAAGATAATATCTGTTCACATAAACCACCAGGCTACAAAGGATTTCAGCATCTTACAAAGCTTCTGCTCAGTTTCCAGCTGGCAAAAATAATGCTATTTTCAATAGTAGGAAAGGTGGTGGTTATGCTGTTTTGCATTGCAGAGTGTTCTTATTCCATGTTGTGTCATGTCTCGGAGTAGGTCAGTACAAAATCAAGAATGAAAGAAATGAAACTTTGAAGATATTTGTTTTTTCTAGCTCAGTAACTTAATATTTCATCAAGAGTCTCCTGGGAGCTGATCTGAATATGTTGCAGTGAAGAGAGCAGCCAGGGAGGAACTCTAATGAGAACTCAGTATACATTCCTGACTGCCATCAAACAATTTGGTGGCCATAATTTTTTAAAACATTCCAAGCGCTCATATCTCATTGTCTTTTGTGGTTTGGATGGAGTATTGTTGATTGTTGGGCTGGTTTTGAGGTAGTCCCCTGAGTGAAATTGTGGATCCTACCTCACACATTATCATTTGCATATAATTGAGACATAAGCTCTCTGGCAATCTGCAAAAGGAATGCTGTAAGAGCTCTTGTTAAATTTTCTAAGAACAAACACAATAGGAANTGGTGGCCATAATTTTTTAAAACATTCCAAGCGCTCATATCTCATTGTCTTTTGTGGTTTGGATGGAGTATTGTTGATTGTTGGGCTGGTTTTGAGGTAGTCCCCTGAGTGAAATTGTGGATCCTACCTCACACATTATCATTTGCATATAATTGAGACATAAGCTCTCTGGCAATCTGCAAAAGGAATGCTGTAAGAGCTCTTGTTAAATTTTCTAAGAACAAACACAATAGGAATGCCAGCCTAAGATGTAGGTCAAGAATTTGTCCACAGAATATTCTTTATTAAATCCAGTGTAATCCTCTGGAGGTTGTTAGATATGAGTTAAAGGAAAGACCTGTATCCAAGACTTCCTTACTATGGGGATTAAGATGAAATGAGACTTGGATCTCCTTTGCCTCTACACTTGTTTGTTTGAAACTAAAATAATTCCAGATTTTTTCAGTTTTTA
>VZTR01009797.1:0-30898 GCA_013400775.1 Chaetops frenatus
CCTGTCCTGCTGAGGGGATCGGCCGTAATGTGCCCTTGCCCGGCCCGCTGAGGGGACCAGGGCCAGCCCTCGGAGCCTCGGGCGTGAGGCGGCCGCGGGTCGGCGCCGGGAGCAGCCGCGCACCCCGTGCAGGCCCTGCCGGAGGCCGCAGCCCCGCGTTCGGGGCAGAGGGAACCGGGGCTGCACCGGCTCGGCGCCTTCCGCTCACGGGCCAGGAGGGAAGGCCGAGGATGGTGATGCCTGTGTAACTTAGGTCAAAGTGACAAAGTTCTTATACAGTTTGAGTTATAAGATACCAATATAACCTGAAATATCTGTATAACTCGATATCAATATAACCTGAATCGTAACTTTGTACACTTACATAACCTGATACAAATAACTTTCTATGGTGTAATGGCTAGTATATGGTTAACTAGTTACTTAACCCTGAATAGGCAAAAAAACCCCAAAAAACCAAAACCCAACTTACCAAGGGGATAGTTTCAGAATAGATAAGTATAGTACTAATGAGAAATAGGCAAACATAAAGCCGATTAGCCACCAAATAAAGACTTTAGGCTGGTTAGGACCGGACACACCAAGGAACACAAAGAGCGCATGCTCCGAAGACAAGGTTGAAAGGTTCAGATGCGAAGAAGACTTTGGATGCCTTCATCAAAGACCCCCGAGGACCCCTGAAATGGGGAGGTGCAAGTGCAGAGCAGAAGAACTATTTATAACCATGAGATCATACTATGGAAATCAGTTCGAAGGTGTCTATGATGATGTTATAATGACATAGCAACAGTAAGCAACACTTACTGTATAAATACAGCACAGCACTTGACAGGGGGGGGTGAGTTAGGAGGAGATATCCCCCTCACCTCCAGCACTGCAATAAACAATATCTGCTCTAGAGACACTGGAACATGGGGTTTTATTTCCAGCCTATCTTTCAGGCATCACCTTCAAGAAAATCATAGAGGGGAAAAAAATATAAAACCCAGTAAATACTTTGCTTTTGTCTGTATTTTTCTACTGGATGAATTCCTGGGTGATTTTATAAGACCTATGCAATCTGTACAGAAGCAATTAAAGTTTAGTTCTGTATAAACAGCTCAGAAATGTTCTGTGCTGGCAGCATTCAGGCAATCTGCTGGAAGGGTGAACCAGTGAACATAAACTCATAGGATCATGGTGCCTGTGCAAATATGAGGTGTGATTATTAATTGAAGAGAAGGGGCTGCTATTTGAATTTATCAGTGAAAAATGAGGTGCATCCAAAGTGATTCAGTTTTTATTCATAAGTTTTGCCGGCTCTCTGTGTTACCAATTGACAGAAGCCTCTTTAGTAAGCTATTGTTGCCGTTGCTTAAAAAGTATTTGGTGTTCCTGGGAAGATACTTGGGTCAATAGTATGTAACTATTAAATTTATATTGTATCTGCCTCCAAAAATATTTTAATATGCTAAAGACCATAGATAACTACTTTGGTAGAAAAATAATGCTTGACTATAACACCTGACTTTCAATTCCTTGTTTGATAGCAAGTGTTCTGGCATTCATGTTTATTTTTACATTTCCTTTTGCTATTGTTTCCACACTTGACTGGATGGTGTTGGGGAAGTAAAGTGACAACTTTTCTGACTTTCTCATATGTGAGTCACTAGATGGTGCCACTTCACTTCTCTGGAATCAGAAACTCTTTTACATAGTTTTAGTTGTTGGTTGTGTTTTTAAAAGAAAACAATTGATCTTCTGAAATCTTTTTTTGAAACTATATATTTTTTTCTGAGACTATGCAATATGGAAGTTTTGATTGAATCAAATGAATGTATTAGTGAACATGTGCAAAATTTTAAAGTTCTGTTCTTTTAAATTTTCATCAACTTTCAGTTTTATATTTGTTTGCATGTTTTACTGATGTAACAATGAGACCAGGCTTGACAAAAATACACATTTTAAATGTAGAATTGTTTGAGGGTCTTTAAGTATCTGCAGCTTATGTGAATTATGATTCACCTACTGCTTCAGTTGAGGCATAGTGGCTTTCCAGCTCTATGATACCAGCTATCTCTTCTCATGTGAAGAGCTTTGGATGTTACTTACATTTCTAGTACTTGGTTGAATTATCTTTATTTTTTTAAATACCAGCATTTGTTTACTTTCTAATTTGGCTTTTGTCAGGCAGCAGTTTGAAATGCACCTTCTCATGGGTACCCCACATCTGGGCATCTTAATAGTTTAGTTGTAGCTTTCTGCAATAAGAAGACAAATGATTCAACAATACATTTATGTGTTTGATTTTGGGTAACAGATTTAAAAATGAAACTAGGCTTTGGATAAGAATTAATGTATTGATCTTGCTACGGAAATAATGAAAACAACATTTTACTTCACATTACTCTGTTTTCTTCCCACCATTTTAGCTGAAGTCCAGAAGGCTTTTTTCCCCCTAAATCTTCTATATTTAATATGCTTTTTCAAAATTTCCTTTTGTTGGGCATTACCTTTCAGGTGTATATATATTCAAAGTAATCCTTTGTGGTTTGTTTTCATACATTAGAGATGATACAAGAGGAATTTTTTGTGACTCAGTATTTTCTTGGCAAATTTTGAAACACATTGAGCACATCACCAAGGTGTGCTGTACCCTTACACTCTTCATAGTGGAGAGGGTGTGAAAATAAGCTATTTATCATGATCCCACTGCACAATTTTAGCAGAGTAGTCTTATGACTGGTCAGCCAGTCATGAAAAAGTTCTACCAAGTTGACTTCAAACTTTGTTATATAAAGTATGATAGAATATCCTGGGCTAAGCTCTCCTTTCTGAACTAAAAAAGAAAACCTGGTAGCTGCTGTTTTGATAACCTTATCCTGAGAGGAGGAATTCTTGCCTTAATGAGGAGGTTGAACAGCCAGCAAAGCACCTCTGTGAGGATATTTGTATTTGCTGACAGGAAGGGAATACTCTGAGATTACAGTCACACTCTGAGGGTGTTGTCACATGCAGGAAGGGATTTCCTTCTGTCACAAGGAAATGGAAGGAGAGCCCTACACCCCTTGTGGCATCTTATTCTTCCACTTCACTGGCTCAAGTTGTTTAGGCTTCATTTCTGCTATTGGAATCTCAGAAATGGGTCATTCCATTAAAAAAAGAAGTGAATTGGGATTTTTTAAATTCAGTTTAATTTATTATGGTAGCATGTTAACTACATCTGTCTCTCTGATCATGCCTGATTTTTTTTCCTGGACAAACATGTAAAAGTGACAAAAGAAATCTGCTGGAAACTATCTAAAAAAAATTCGATCCTTCAATGGGTTTATTAAATGACAGTGGCTGCAGATACCAGAAAACATAAGGACTTAGAGTCTTTCAACTTAGGGATCACTGGCAATGCAAACTGGTAATACAATATTAAAGAAAAACAGTAATTCCCACATGCTTGCATTTTCAAAGGCAGCATGGATTTTATAGGAGGTCTCTATGCAATGAGAGAGTGTTACAAGCAGGAGTAGCAGGAATGTGATTCGTGTTCAGTTTGTTCTTTTGCTTAAGGAACAATTCTGAGGGAGATCTTTTCTGCCCAATGTGTAATATTTTTAGTATGTTTGCTGGTACAGTGAGATTTTCCTCACAATAAGCATGTAGTGCTTGGCTGAGGTTTTAATGCTTGTTTTCAGAGATGTCAAGGATGCTACATGCAAAAGAGAGTGATTGATGGATGTTTCTAATCAGCTGAGGTACAGATTAAAATCACAATAAAATGTTACTCTTCTAGAAGAAACAAGAGAAACGAAAGAAGCAGCAAAAAAGTTATTACATAATTTTGTGTTTAAACACCTTTATTCAAAGAGTTAATTATGTTCCCTGTAGCATAAAAATGCTTTTAAAGTAATTTTGAACATTTCAACAAGATGATCTTTATGTGCTTGTTTATGTGGGATAAAACTGCAGGCATGTGCAGTGTACTCAGTCGTAAGATTGTGCTCCTAAATTTTATGTACAGTGAGTATTAAGAAGTTATTTCTCCTTGCACTCAAAAGCCTGCATTTGACATCACACAGTTTTGCTGGGGATGGAAAGGGGGAGAATCTAAAACCCTCTCTGCTGAAACAGTCTGAATCTGCTGTCCTGAAAGGAGGAAACACATATAATAAAAGTTTATTTCTTTAAAATTGCAGGCCTGGTGGTGCTGCATTTGAATGTAAAAGGGATCTAAGTATAAAGTTCAGACTGAAATTTCCCCAGCAGTGTTTAGTAGCAGTCAGACCTGAAGTTATTTGAGGTATGATCCTGTGGTCTGTCACCTCCTGTGTGCATACTGAAGTACAAGCATTTCAGATCCACATTGTAGATGTCAGGTTTAAGAGGAATTCTCTATGCATCGGGGTAGGCTGGATATACCAAATTCTTCCTGAAGTCAGTGACATTCCACATTGTCTGCAGTGGAATCTGCAGGTTTATGCTTCCAAAAATGCACAATGAGACTCGAGTATCTTGCTTATGGGGTTTGAAAAGATAATTTAGGTTTCTTTCTAGTAATTAGATTACTAAGGGAACTACATCAGAAAAAACATCTACTGTGTAATTGCAGCTGTAATACATGCTGTAAAATCTATCAGGATTTCCTGATTATGTGACAAGTCTGCTTAAAAGCAGCGGCAACTACATTATCTCCACATTATTCATATGCACACTATAAATAAGAGCAGGATAATAAGACCATCTTCTCCTCTAATTCCAGTGACAGTCAGGGGCTGACTTCCTTAACAGATTTGGGAGGCTGTGTAATATCTGGAAAGGGAGCTGTTCCTCTAGCAGTAGTGTTTTCTCAGCACTGAGTTCCTGGGCTTGAACCCCATTAATAATGCCTGTGGCTTTCATTGCATTTACACTTGTCTTTCCCCCTAAAATTACAGCTCCATTGGTGAATGCACTGGCATCACATCCTGTGCTTTTCAAAACTGCATCTGCTGAACAACCCAGTTCAAATACTGATGTCAAATCCAGTTTGCCCTTTATCTTGTTTATATTCATGCTACTAAAACCAGTACTTTGTTTTAGCAGAGAAGAGTGCTTGTAGCTTGCTGAGTGTCTTTGGATTTGAATACCTGTGGGAAAATCTGTGCTAAACAAACCATAAAACTGGAGTTTAGGGTTAACTGTAAAATCAATTGAAACACCCAGACTCAGTAAGCAGCAGACATGAAAAGAATGTGGCGAGGAATTCAGCTCAGGGGAATTCACTGATCATATCTCTCTGCAAAAGAGAACAAGGGCTACAGAAAACTTTTGGTTGGTTTGTGTTTTTAGGCCTCTCTTGAGGCTTATCATTAGCCAAGGACAAGAGATGTGTTTCACCAATCCAGAATAAATCAGTGCTATGAATGAAAAGGAGCTTTCTGACAGAGCAGGGGGACATCAAATTTTGGAGATGTCTTCTTCCTCCTTGTACATGCCTGGTTTGTAGATGACTCCTCTGTTGTCTTCACGCCCCTTTTTGCAGCTAAAATAAAACAAATCATTATTATTAAACAATAGTAATGCCAATGAAGGAAAAGCACAATGAGTCACTTAAAATTGTCCATTAGGCATGTATGAGATTATTCTTCTCAGTACTAGTGCATATGTCACAGTAGCTTATTGTTAAAAATATTTCAGGAGAATACGTTTTGTATGCAAGGTCAATGCTGAATGCAAAGGGAATCAGGCTGTAGGAAAATTTGTAATCTTAGATTTTTTTTCCCAGGATTCAGCTTTGTTGGCAAACAGTAGCCTAATGATCTTTTGGCAGTACATGTTTCTTCCTCCAAAATGTTGTGACCTTTGGGAGAAGTTTTCCTAAAATTCCATTCTCCTTGTTTCACTTACTGTTCCAGGAAGAAATGGAAGGATCCAAAAAGCAATTAGGAGCAGCAGTGCTTGCAAAAAGAACGAGAAGAGAAAAGATGGCATTTGAGAAACAGAAAAACTGGGTAAGTCTGTTATTGACCCAGCCTGATATCATACAGGGAAATAATGTCTACAGCAATAAAAACAAGCCATAGTTTGTAGAAAGAGATCATGTCCTATAACAGATCAAACCTTAGTAGTATAAAAAATGTGCCAAGTTTTGGACATGCAAGCACTTCTTTGTGTCAGAGGAAAAATATGGTTTGAATTTTTTGGTGATGTGGCAGCCAGACATCTTACCTTGCCTTCTTCAGTAGCCAGAAGGCTCCTGCAAGAATGATGAGGGCTCCCAGAATGCAGGCTATCACAACAGAAACCACAAAACCTAGCAAAAGAGGGAAAACATGCAAAACTGGTAATATCACTGCCTTGAGAGGAGAAGGTGAGTCTCTGCTCTGTCATAACAGGTGTTTGCATTCTATATCTGCAACCTTGACACAGCCTGGCCACACTGCTTTGGGACTGTGGAATGGGTAACTTTGCACAGATGTTCCCTGGAGGGTCCCAGTCCCACAGCTGGACCCACAGTTCACAGTGCTGTGACATGAGACACATGCTGAAGTCACTGGCACAGCAGCTCATAGCAGGAATATGACTTTCATGCTATACTAAATAAGAAATCATAAGCGAACCAAAAGAACTGAACCCAGACAGCCAAGGCTGTTACATTCAATGCCTTTTGTTTTCTCAAAGAGAACACCAATGAATATGGATAGCTGAAAAATGATATATCTTGCTGTTCAGAACATTGCTTAAAGGCATCAGAGAAGGTAAAAATTAATTCAGGAATTAGTATGAATAACTGAGTGATCTCTTGTTTGCATAAAGATTTAAGGATTATCCCAGTGCTATATTTGTTAGTGAACTTCTGGTACATTTTTGGCAATGGAAGTATTTTTTATTTATTTTGGCCTCCACAAAGATCCTGGAGGTGAGCTCCCCTTTCTTAACTGCATTTTCCTAATTTATTTACTCATTGTCTTTCGTATTTTATCAAGTGACTGTCTGTCTCTAAGCAGCATCAGAGCTGTTTCAGAGTAAAGCTGACAGATTTCATGTATTCGCCTAAATATTTACTCCTATTAAATTGACTGGTGATGAAACACAAATGTAAAACATGGAGTTTAACCTTGTCCCATTTGACCCGTTAATTTGAAGTCCAGCTGAATGGGAGAAGCTCACAATCCCTGGAATTGAAGAAGAGCTGTTTTACAAAAGGTGCGTTTTGGAATAGTAAAGGTGTGTCAAATGGACACAAAAACACAACACTGAAGAGGTAACAGTAGCAAAAGAGCTTGTAGTTTGAAGGGGAAGGGTGTGGAGCACCTCTGCCCGATGAGAGGATCTTCTTAGAGAATTTCATCAGATAGTACTTCAGCATGGCACCCTAACCAAACCTAGAAACGAGTTCCTGTGTAACTCATGGGCACTGGGTGGCTTGAACACTGTAACAAATTCCAGCTGCCTGGATGTGAAGCTGATTTTATTGCTGATAGACAAAATATATTATAAAAACTCGTGAGGTTTGCTGTGTAACCCCTAAAGATTACAGGCTTTTTGAAATGCAGCTCTTCTTAATAGTGAGTATGGATTTAGATACTCATTACTGGCATCAAACCCGTGGATGACTGAGCACCTCCTGCACTGTCAATTTCCACACAAAACGCAGGCCAGTGGCACCATCTTGTGGTGCCCGTGCTCAGGTGAAGGTGGCAGCTCCCAGCTTGTCATTGGTAAGGCAGAAAAGCTGCTCTGGAAAACTGCTCAGTGGAGGCCTAGGTGTGCACAACAGGATTTCTTTTACAGGTTTCTGTGGTTGTCTGGCCCAGTCCTTGATTCTGTGCTTGACTTTCCCTTCTTGATAGGTGTGCTCAGTTCTTAATTCGAGGTGCAGCTGACTGCATCAGGCTGGGCACTTGTAGCAGCCAGGTGCACTTCACTGGGCTTTGACAGCAGCCTTTTTTTCTTCTTTTCATTTTTTTTTTTTTCTCTTTCCTTTTTTTTGCCCCTTAGCTGAGGGGCCGCACCTGTGGGGGAGCTTTTGTGACTGCAGTAAGTGGAATGTGAGATTACAGGGGCAATGAATACCTTTCTTGAAATGGGTTGAGCATTTTTTCTATGGTTCACTGATAGAGTCAATGAGCTTTTGTAATTAAATGTACTAAGACTGAATGGGGTTTCTATTAAAGTAGCACTGAGCAGTGTCTTTCATAGCCAAAGAGACCAAAGGTTCTGGGTTGTGAACAGCAGGATGGGCAATAACCCCTGCAGTTTAACTCTGCTAAGTCATGGCAGCTTTAAAGATGCATTGAAAATGCTTTTATGGCTGGTGTCATCTCTGCGTGGGAGCCAATAACGTGGCTTAGCAGAGGGAGAACCAAATGCTATTATTTGGTTTGGCTCTGGTTCACAGCAACAGTTTTGAGAAAGTCACATCTGGGTCAAATTTCCCCCCATAAATGGAAATAATAATACTTAGATTACTTCTGTGAGGTGTTTGGAGATTCCTGGATGAAAAGTATAGTGTCTGATTCTCAGTTACTGGGATCATGTGTTGGAACTCTCTACCTTCCACTATGAGGTACTGACTGTGATTTACAGAGATAATATAGTCAGGTGCTGAAAGGTCAGCTTAAGAAACAGATGGAAAACTGCATTTCTCATTTCTGACTGCCCACTCAGACTCAGCAGATCAGTGGCTCATAGGTGTGGTTAGGAATTGACAATAACCTTTGCCAAGCCCACCAGACAGCAAGTTTTGATAAACAGAGAATGAGGGTAGAAAATACAGAAGTTGGGTCTCTAGGATTCCATGGTGAACCTGTCTCAGTCACAAAGGAGCTGCTCACTCTGGAACTTCGGCTACTTCAGGAAGTGTTTCTGCAGTGGCATTGCTGCAGGAGATGGTGCAGGGACTCAGGGCCCGCAGAGGAAGCCTTAGTCTCAGAAACTTGGCAGCTGTATTGCAAATTCTGTTGGTTGAAATCATTACACATAATCTGACTTGAGCAGAGGTTTGAAGAGGATCACTAAAAGAGCCAATGAGCTCTCTAGCTGGCAGCTAATGATTGAGACTGGAGGTTGGAGAAGAGAGTTTTAACCTCTTTGTGGTCATATAAGAACGCCATGGAGGGCATTCTTCTGGTTGGTCAACCCATAAAAGCAGAAAAAAGGCAGACATACTCTAGTTCTTTCCCTCTTTCACTATCCAGTCATCTTTACATTTCTGCAACTAGTATCAGTTTGTATATTAATCATAGACATGTTAAGTAATTAAGACTGTTGGTAATTTGGTAAACTTGTAATCTTCTTAGGTATTATGTTTAGAATCTAGCAACAAGAGAACTACTAGTGTAATTCTCATTTTAAGAGATCAGACAAGTTTTGGCTACAAATCTAAATAATCTCTGATTTCAGAGAAATATTTTGCCCAGGATTTGTTTTGGCTGATTTCTAATTTTCACTTTTCTCCTTTACAGATTTCTAATAGAAGAGATGTTTTCAATGAAAGGGGAATGGCAAGAATAGCTACTGCACTGTGCCTGCAGGGAACTGTTGCTGTTGTGTGAAATTGTCCAAAACAGACAACTCCTGTGTTTTCTGTTCTTTCATCTAAACAGTGAAGAAACTGGCAGACAAAGTTGAAATTATATGCTAACACATTTTATTCATTTGAAAGTGTACTGCTTGGCTAATCTTTTTGGTGAAGTCTGCCTTTTCTTTTAGAAATCTTTTGCTCTCAATTTCAAATAGTGTAGTGGTTTGCCTAGATTCATCTGGCCTGAATGTACATGTGAGCTTCACAGATCCTTAAGAGTATTTGTTTGCAAGACAACAAAGAAGTTGGAACAAATACATTTTGCACCAACAATATACTCAGACCTTTCTGTGGGGTACAGCTCAGCTTCTCACCATAGATGCAGCCTTTAGGGCAAAGCCTCTGACCAAACTTATGTGTTGCCATTGTGTAACACTGCAGAGTTAAGCTTTTGAGTCAGTCCTTCCTCATAAAATGGTTGTTTTTGTTTTTGTTTTTTATTTGTAACACTGGATCATACAATCCAGTGTTATGAATTGTATTTATTTGCCGAATTTGAATTCCTCAAGGACCTCTTCTGATTCTGTATAATTTCCCAAAACAGTGTCCCTGAAAGGCAAAGTTATGACTCCCTTTAAATGTGTGGTCTTCATAAGATCAAGCCTGACCTTGCTGCCAACCAGCAAATGTCACTGGTGAGACAAAGCCATCTTAAGCACTTACACTGGCTGAAACAGCCCAGCTGTGGAGCTGTTTAGTATTTGGAGTGACAGCAAATTCTTCTGCCAAGCATGACAAGGCTAATCGTGTCTTCCTTCTTTAGCTGCTTGCCTTTGATCAGCAGGGTTGCAGGGCTTGCCTGACACCCACCGTGGAAAAATTTCTTATCTACCCTGGGAATGCCTTATTCTTGTACAGTTGCCTGTGCACCAGTGCAATATGAGAAGAAAAGGCAGCAAAGTGAGCTGCAAGGAAAGGAGATTGCTGTGGTTTTGTGGTGGTACAGTGCAGCAGGACTGCCTTTCCAGTTCTCCACTCTTACACAGATCAGCGTGCTGTTTCTTTGTACAGGGGCGTTCATGCAACTCACCTTCACGGAAGGAGATAAAAACCAGTCTTTCATGGAATTCCTGAACGTTTCTGAAGTTGTCAACCATTTCCAGGGGTTCTGGGTCATCACTCTCCGTGCAGTACATGGCTGTTTCCAGGGCCAGTAACTAGAAAGGGAAGCACTTGCTCAGCTTCCAGAGTACAGAGAAAGCAGTGCCAGTGTGTGGTCACTGGGAGTGCTTGAAAAAAGACCAAGTAGTCAAAGGCAAGGGGATACATTAAGTAATAATTCAGTGTCATGTGGCCTGTGAACCCAAACACAGAATAATGTGTAAACAGTCTGTCATCTCCAAGTCCATCCCTGCATTCTGTTTACATCCTGATAAAACTACTACTTACTATCAGATTATCTGCCAGGAAAAGTGGACGGGAGGAAACATGGTAGATGGTAGACTTTTCCAACGTCTTCTCCCTGGCACAGTCTAACTCCTAAGTAGTATTAAAAGCTACTTTTTGAAAGAACTCTTTATTTTGGTAGAGACATGGTCTTACAGAATGGACAAAGCCGAGAATGTATTTTCAAAGTGAGGAGCTTGCATTAATTTGATCCGAGATTTTGATAATAGTATTTTTCCCCATGTCTGTAATTAGGCGAATCAGAAAATAGTGATTGTGAGTTTATAGTCTGTGCAAGAGGCCACCTAAGAGCAAAAGAAGTTAATTAGATGAGCACAAAAAATGTAAGTTGGGAGAAAAGTTATTGAATTCAAGACTGATAAATAACGCAACAAAAGCTTTTTAGAAACTTTCCAACCCACCTAAGTCCATCAGGATCAAAGTAGCACTACTAAAATACTTGGTGAACATGGAGCCCAAACAATAATCTGCAGGTAATTCGTGGAAAGACTTAGAGCAGGGAGTAAGTACATAATGAAAATAATAATTCATCTCAGTTGACTGCGCTTTTTCAAGCTGATACTGTACCAATTGCTGTGCAGCTGTCTGTCCTTTGTTCTGGCTAACTGAGAACATGCCACCAGTAATCAGAACAGGCTATTGATTTATGGCAGTCCTGTGCTGTTCTTCCCACTTAAAGGATTTTAGCAATGGTCACCTTTCAGTTTTACAGGAACATAAGAGAAATCCAGGAAATGAGAATCTTTGTGTCCTGGTTTGGGGCAAATTTGGGAGGAAACTTTCGAAAGGGGTCCCTCTGGAAAGGCAGATCCAAGCCACCCCTCCCCCACCTGGTTCGGGATATAGATTTCCTTGGAGAAAAAGTGGGAAAACCCTATTTATTTAACAAACCAAAACCCCCACAAGCATAAAGAACAAGCAATAAACAATAAACCCTCTTGCCATTTCTGAGAGGTGGCAAATTCAGAAAGAGTCCTTTCTGTGGGTGTGTCCTGGGCCTTTCTCTCCGTCTTAGTCTCTCCAAGGCCCGGGTCTCTCTCTCCCTCTCGGGCCGGGCGTCCCGGCTGCGATGCGGCTTGGGGGTGGTCCCCCCACCCCCGACCCCTGGCGATGGTCCTGATCTTCCTGGACCGAACAATATCAGAACAGTCCCAAAAAAACATTTGGCTTCAGCTAGTTAAAAATAAAACCGACCAAAATGCAAAAAAGGAAAAAAGAAACCCAAAAGAGAACTCTCGCTGCCTGTGCAGACCACAGACAGAGAAGCCCCCGGAGAAGTCCGTGCTGAGGGTGTTATCNTCTCTCCCTCTCGGGCCGGGCGTCCCGGCTGCGATGCGGCTTGGGGGTGGTCCCCCCACCCCCGACCCCTGGCGATGGTCCTGATCTTCCTGGACCGAACAATATCAGAACAGTCCCAAAAAAAAAAACATTTGGCTTCAGCTAGTTAAAAATAAAACCGACCAAAATGCAAAAAAGGAAAAAAGAAACCCAAAAGAGAACTCTCGCTGCCTGTGCAGACCACAGACAGAGAAGCCCCCGGAGAAGTCCGTGCTGAGGGTGTTATCTCGGTGTTTTTTAAAAACAACTCCTTCACCGCTTTGCCCTCAGATTCAGCCTTAAAGCTACAGAACTTATTTCTACTCTGAACAGACAAATGGGGATAAAAGCATCATACAGTCAAGCTAGGGCACTTTATTTACAGCTCTTTTGCAGACACCATTCAGGGAAATGTGCTCTGTTGGAACTCACCTGCTCTTGAGAAATTTTGACGGGGTGTCGGAAAACTGTCCAGAGAACGCTTGGGTAGCAGGGAGGAGTTGTCAGGGATCCTTCATAGCGATAATACTCCTCCAGTCTGTCAGGAAGCAGTTCTTGAATATTGAAACCAGGGACCAGGACTTTCTGATCTAAAAAAAGTGGGTTCATGTTAAATACTGCATCATGACTACACAGGTAGTGTTTCAGTGAGGTGAATTTGCTTTTTGATAAGTAGGATATTTTCAGTGTCATATCACTAGAATAAGAAAAGTGCCTTTTTGCAGAGATGATCCCAGTTTAATAAGGAATACAGCTCTTTAAGCTTCCTATGTGGAAATCTTGTCTAAGATACCAAATCAGAGTCCTCTAAGATAAACTGTGGCCATATTAACTACAAAAACACCATGTGGAAGAAATGAGGGACATTCAGAATCACACGGGGCACGCTAGCCATGCACTCCTCCCAGGAATGCACTGCATTTGGAAGCCTTGCTTAGTTTGTGACAGGTTTGCCTGGGGTCTCTGGGTTGTTTCTTCAGCCATTTCAATCCCTCTCACGGTGACATCTGATCTCTCAGCCATTCTCAGCCTGATGCAGCCACTCACCCTTGTATTTCACATTGCCGAAGTGCCTGAAGATCTTCTCATAGGGTGGGCTGAAGGGTCCAATCTGCAATGATCACATTGTCAACACCTGTGCAAATCACCAGTCTGAGCATGAGTGTGTGCTTCTGGCCTGTCCTAAGGCAAGTGCCTCTAGATATTCATGTACTAGAAGGGCATAAGTATTTTATAACTCAAAACATTCCCTCTACCCTCAGAGCCAGGACAGTGCTCCTGCTCCAGGGCGGTTAGAGCTGCTGTTGTATTGCTGCCTTTGCAACCGCGGTGCAGACCTTCTGTGGGCACTGAGCCCACTGCCCTCGCCTGCTCAGAGTGCTGGGCAGGTGAGGAGAAGCCCTTTCCCCTGAGAGCATTGCAAGCAGAAGTTCTCAGCTGCCAGCTTTCTCAGACCATCTCCTGCTTTCCAGTCAAAGACACATTTTCCCACACACAGACGTTTTTTAATCTGGTGCTCCTCAGAGCCCAGGGAGGTAAAGAATGGCACTTATGGGTGCCACAGGGCTACAACTCAAAGACCTGGCAAAGGCTATAACTCAACTACCACAGAAGACTGTTTTCCAACTGCCACCAGCAGCCTAATAATCAATGCCTTTTTTATGAATTCTTCAGAGCTGGTGCTTAGCAACTCCTCTGACAACCAGACATAGTAAATTAGTGTCCTTACATTAACTGTAACAGCCACCGGCTGCCTGAAAGGATTTCCGAGACCTAACCTCCATTGTTCGCTAATTTGATTTTCAAACACCATTGCTTAGAAATAACCAGAATCCCAATATTATTTCCTAGAGTAATATACAATACTTTGACACTTTTCACAGCTACAACTTCCAAATGAACTGAAATTTAGCACAAAATTACTGTCAGAATCTTAGGGTGCTAGGAAGTGAGCTTGGATAATTTTAATGAGAGCTTTGTTTGCTAACTGGTTCATTTTACTTTCTTGATGGAAACGTGGAAACTTGTGGTTGTGGTTCGTTATGCTGCAGAAAATCATCAATTTAAAAAATTATCTTAGCAGTTATCTTATTGAGCAATTTTAATCCTCAAGTAAAAGAAGAATTATATGTGTACAGGCTACTGGTTTTTTTTAAGATCCTTACTACTTTCATATGTGGGACTTCAGAGAGGAAAATTGGAAAGTTGTCCTTCTGACATCTTGAAATGTGACTGAATGTACTCATTTACTGTAATCTGTGATTCAAGGAATCTGAGAAATTAGCAGGGAGAAGACTGTGGTTAAATCCTAATTACATGTAGTGGTCAAAAGCAGGGTTGTGCCTGTCTGTGCCTCTCTGCTGTGTTCAAACTGCTTCATGCTACAGTAGGCAGCCTGGAGTAAATGAGCTTGAAATTCACTGTTGCCTCTTGTTTGAGAAATGCTACCAGTCATTACTTTGTAACTGCATGCAAAAATGGATTTAACATAGCTGAAGTTAATTTACCGTAAAACATGAGGAAATACTAAGAATTCCTCTTTTCCTCCTGGTTTGGTATGTGCTGCTGGAACCTGACCTCCTTTTGGTTGTTGTTGTTGTTGTTGTTGTTTTTTGGGTGGTTGGTTTTTTTGGGGGGGGGAGTTGTTTGTTTTGTTTTTTGGGTTTTGTTTCTGGTTTTTTGTGTGTGTGTGTGTGTGTGTTTTTGTTTTGTTTTGGGGTTTTTTTTGGTTGGTTGGTTGGTTTTTTGTTTTGTTTTGTTTTGCTTGTTTGTTTGTTTGTTTTTGTTTTTTGTGAAAGAGAAAAGGAAGAACCTTTATTCAGCCACCATATTGTTAAATAATCTAGGTAATTTTGTACATTAAAACTCTCTCATAACTGGATGGTTGAGAGCATATTCTAAACAAACAGAAAAAAAAAGATCCTGCATCCTACCTCTAGGAGAACAGCCAAAACTGCCAGTCCATCTGCTTTGTCCATTGCTGCTGTTATATCTGGGTATTTCTCAGAATTGTAATGTACAATATGCAGCTACAAAGGAGGAGATATTTTGTTACAAAAACCTCTGGCCCATGCTCACATTTGTGCTTCACAGCTAAGAAGAACCAGTACAGCCACCCCAGGATAAGAAAATGCAGGAGGGTCCTTCAGTGATTTCTGGGTGCAGGGGTAAGATCTTCTTAGAGACAGGCAGAAGGTCCTGAGACTCCCAGCCCTGCTGCAGCTGAGTTACACACAGCCCACACCCCCCCATGGTGAGGGGAGAAAGAGGATCCAGGACTTCAGCTTCAAGGCATCTTGATTAGAGTACTAGAAATTTTTTTCTGAAAAAATAACACCTTAGCACTCCAATATTTGGAATATTGCAAACCCCAGTGTAACTACAGAAGGAATGGGTTCCTAAAGTTCCTGTTATGCAAGCAAATTATTCTGAATAATTTCTTTTAAAAATAATTTTGAGGCAAATATCTGAGTGGTACTGCTTATCAAAATCTATTCCCAAATCCATAACTTAGAAATTAGAGAAGATAAACAGTTTGTCACTGGATAGAAGAAGGTCAGTAATGGTAAACAGAGCAGCAGTGTCGTGCACCTAAAAGTTACCTCAAGTGACGTGGTGCCAGTTCTGAGTTTAAAATCTGAATTCCAGCTCCCTGACTTAGCACATCTGAGTCCTTTTTTTTTTTTTTTTTTTTTTTTTTTTGTGGGTTGCCNCATGACCCTTTTTTTTTGTTTAGTGTATACCCAGATCACAGACACAGGCTTAGAACCTCGCAGCCTTTTACAGTCATTTACCCAAGAGACAGATCCCACTTTGACACAGTGAGACCTGCCCAACCTGCCTTGTTTCTTTCCCTGCTCTGAGCTGGCCTTACCTCTGCTGCAAAATGCTTCCCACTGACGGTGTGCTCGGAGCCCTTGGACCTGTTTTGGTTTCCCCAGTGCAGGTGGAGTTGAGAGGCAGTGTATTCAAACGGGAGGTTTCTGATGGACATGGTAGGTGACAGATACATTTTCACTGGAATCAGACCAAAACCAGAGAGGAACAAGTGATACCACAGCTCTCAAGAGAGGGGCAAATAAAAATACTCTGTCTAAGTATATGATATATGGAGCATGAAAAAAGCAGATTCTTAACTCAGATCCATCTCAGTCTGTGGCAGGAGATAAACAGTTCTCTTTAAGCCTTTCTTGGTAGATCAGGACTCAGAACATTTAGAAATACCCATTTCTATTTTCTTAAATACATGAATTGAATGTGAAAATTGTTGCTAGTGGAAATCTTCCTTCTCCCTGGAGAATGCAAATTTATCTCAGACATGGAAGAGACATTTATTGATATGTCAAAGCAAAATTTAGGCTCATATACCTTCTTTCAATTCTCTTAAAATGGTTGAAAATGGCTTAATAAGTTTATGTTTCTCATGGTAATCTGTATCTCCTGTTATATTGAACTCCACTGCCACTTAATCTTCTTTTAGGAGCACATGACAAAACCAAACAAACTCCCTCCTCTCCTTGCTGATCCCAAAACCCAGAACACAGATGAAGAGCAGCAAGATAATCCCAGGCCTTAAGAACAAACATTTCCTCTCCTGCCATGCTGGAGGGAGACCTTTGTGTGCATCACCCTCCCTCCTGCTCACTAAGGCTCTCCAGTGGGGAAGGCAGGCCGGCTGGCTGGGCTTTTTTTCAGTGTAGAAATGACAGTAGTAATTCTCAACCCAGCAGAAACTTCCCAGTTGTTCACTTGCAGCGTTTGGTACTTCTTAAAGCAACGCTTTATATCAAGAACAGATCCATTTCTTCACAATTTCTCTGTATTATTTTCCAGAGTGAATACAGTTTGTTTCTGAACTGTCCTGGACATGCTTTTCAGGGGAAACAAGGCTCAAAACCACAGTGAAGTAACAGCTGTGACCCTATGTATTTTTAGGCTCCTACTGAAAAGGGTTTTTTTGAGCTCTGCTGTTTTCAGGCTAGCTGAAGTAGGTAATTGTGTCTGGGTGAGCTGGCTGGTGAAGAACATCAATTATGTACAGGAATGACTGACAGCACAACACCAAGCATCCTACTGGTTTCCTCCGGCTGAAAGAGAAGGTAGCAGCGGATGGTATCATGATCTGTCCAACAGAGGCTAATTTTTTATTACTCAGAGCAATTAATGTGTATCTAAGTGAGGTTTCTAGAGTAGGATGTATCTCTTTCTATTTCTAGATAGAAATAGAAATCTATTTCTAGGAGGGCACTGACCTCGGAAATGAATTCCCATTTCCCTGAGGAGGTTATGTTTTTGTCTTGGCTCTCTTTAGGAAGTAATCAAACTTCGTATTTTAGGGGTGAGATCTGACAGTGGTAGTGACTTAGCTTCTCCAAGGAATTTGCTTTTTCCTGTGCTTTTACCCCTGTTTTGGGAGGCACAGGCTCTCAGTGTTGTTCTTTTGGCTCCTTCTGCACCCTCCAAGTACACGATGACAATGTTTCCTTCTCTGCCTATATCAGCCTGTGCATTCAACTGTGGCAGTCCAGTCTTCCACTCGGGACCAAGAAGGACTTTTAGGTAAAGAAGGCTCACAAGGAAAGGGTGTTCCAGCCATTCCTAGTCTAAAGCAACCTGGTTTTAAAGGAGAACTTAATCAAGAGGAAAATCAGGAATCTCTGCCTAGAGATTGGTCCTTACTGAAGAATGGGCTTATGATGTTCAGTTGAGCAGGTCAACTTCACTGAAAGAATGATAAAAAAGAGATTTTTGCATCTTGGTCAATTTATGACCAAGCATGTGAGAGCAGAGGCCCTTTTATAATGCAGGCTATTTTGATACTTATGCAATAAAGGAGGATACAAAGAAGGAGGGTTTTATAACTGTTCTTATTTCTACGTCTTCAAGTGTTTCAGGAAGGAATGAAGAACAGTGGGGCTGACTCACTGGTGCTGTGTATTGTGTCATTATGGGAGACCTTTATGAGACAGCACCCTCTCTGCCTTTACCTACTGTGCTGACATTGATTTAGTGCCACTCTGGGGAGGGCCTCTTTGTGCACTATTTCTAATCATTTTTCTGTCTTCTTACCTATCACTACCTACCACTGTCTATCTAACCTTACAGTAAAGAGGTTTCTATCTCAAGTCGAAAGAAAAGAGTAGTGCTCCTACTTTTTTTTACCTCTTACCCACACCCCCACATAATTCAGTTGAGCTGCTTTGATGAATGGAAGAGACCCACTGCTTATATTCTATCAATTAATCTCTTTTTAGCAGAATCACAAAGTCTGTTTCTGTTTCAGAGCACCACAACCAAAGTGACAAGAAAACCTTGGGCATTAATTCTGACATGCCTAGAGTTTATTTTATATTTCTTTATTTAAAATTTGACTTCCTGGGAATCCATTTGTACTTAGTACATTCCCAGGTTCCTCTAGCCTGCTCTGTAGATGTAGGTATGCTAATGTGAAGGGTTTCTTATTTGATGAGCAGCTTAATTTCATCTAATAATCAAAGTAGTCCACCCATGACGTAAAAAAACCACTGAGTTTCTGCAACTCTTTCTTTTACCATTCCTTACTGTCCATGAGCTCCCTTACCTGAATGGCCATTATTGATCAATGTAAACTGGTCAGTGGAGGGCACATTATAGCCTATGAATTCTAAAGGCAAGAGATTAGAATCATACTGGAGAATATCTTTGTGGAAATCAATTGGTGATTGGAATACTCCTCCACAAAATGGGTATTTCTTTGGCCAGGCCTTCTCTCCATCAGGACCTGTGTGAATTAACAGAGACACATTTATCAAACCTTTACTATGCAATTAACATAGAAATCCCCCCGTGTCAGCATTCACAGCCAAATTTGGAAAAGAAGCCTTTTCTGAATTATTAAGATTTTTTTTTTTGCCAAGGGCCTCATTAAAACTGAGGTAATGAAGGATATGATCATTTTTCTGAGGGTGTTGTGACCTAGAGGCAGGTCTGATGATATCAGACCCTCACAGACTTTTTCTTACTGTACAAACTGTCTGGCACAATCTAACAGGATTGCATAACCCAGAGTGAAAAGCTAACTTGCAAAAATGGAAGGTGTTATGGTAATTTGACCTGCAATAACTTGCTCAAACTCTGGTGGAACTTTTCTTCATCACAGCCTTTTTGCCCGAGGTAAGATCTACAAAGAATAGATAATATCAAGAGAATTTTAATTGTGCTTTTGATTTAATTACACATTAACAGCTAGCAGCTGTTTGCAAACTGTAAGATGAGATGATTTGGATTTAAATACCAGAAGGCATACTTGCAACTTGTGTTTCTCCTTGTCTCTGAACATCCATCATGATTCTTTCCAGGAGGAAGGTCCTTAGGGATCTCCCAGCCTGATCTGTGGAACACAGGGCACTGGGCTTCCCTGGATCAACTTCTACTTTGGTGAGGCCATTTCTCTCAGAAGGGAATAAACACCTACTCTTCCTTTGAGCATTGCAGATAAAAGATACTTCATTAGTGCCCAAAGGATGATGACTCTCCTTGGCAGCTTGCTTTTCACTGTGAACCTGCTGCTCCCATACTTTTGTTCCTCACTGAAGTACTTATAACGGAGAGGATATAATTTCTCACTTCTCTTGAACTAAGTAGATTGAGGCCCTTGAGACTTTGATTAGAAGGCTTTTTTTCCAAACCTATAATGTTCCCAGTGGCTTCTTTGAAGATCAGGTCATCAGTGGCAAAGCAAGTTCAGATATTTTCTGAAGGAAATTAACAGGCAGGAGGATACAATTCGCAGCTCACTTTATTTACAAGAAAGACAATTGTCGAGTAAATGGACAGTGGGGGTGAATCTGACTTAAATACTGTGCAGGTGACAGAATCAACCAGATCAGTTCTGGTGCTTAAAGACAGGCTCACTTCCTTGGCAAAGCTGTTTAGGATTATTCAAGACCTAGGTTAGCAGGTGACATTGTCTGCAGTGTGGACACTCAGACTCAATCGGTGCTTTTCAGTATAAACAGCTCTTGCTGTTGCTGTAACTTAAATTTTTTACTCCAGCTCACTGACAATCACATCGATTTCTTTCCTCTTACATATTTGTGGTATTATCTTAAAGTTGCTGAAATTCTTTTAAAAAGCTAGTAAATGTTATGCTGACATTATAGAAGCCTATTTTCTACCTATTTTTGGCAAATAAAACATACATCCAGAAGAGCATAAATTCCATTAGATTGCATACATACTGAAGAATATTTCCCAGGAAAATATGCAAAAGGATATACCAAGAAATGACAGTTTCTTAGGCTCAAACTTCCTGTGCAAGACAACGACATTGAAATTCAACACTTTGCAAGGATCTAAGATTACAGCAATGTCAGAACATCAGCCTTTATTGTAAAAAGACTTCAATAATTTTAAAAGGTCTGATAAGGTAGTGAGTTTGCAAGAAGATTTTGATGTATTACATGTCATAGCTTTGGGGATTTGATAATTAAATAGGTGATCGATGTATAAAACAGAAGTCTAGGCCTGGCCAGGGACTCAAGAAGTACCAGTCCCTTTTTTCAGTACTGTGTTTGGGTGACTTGAACGTCTGGAAGAGTTGGCAGCAGAATATGGTAACTTCCACACCTACGTCACCAGCTCAGAAGGAAAACCTTTTGTCTTTCCTATAAAGTGATGCAGTTATCACTGTCTTTATGACCTTCACTGGCAGTTACCCTTTTCTTGACATAAATCTGCAGCTCCACTCACAGGCCTTTAAGCTACAGAAGCTTGTTTCTCATTCCTGCTCAACTAAGAAGCCCCAACAAAACCAAACAACACCCCCTTTTGTGGTACAAACCCAGTTTTTATAGAAATTCTGTCTTTTGTCACGTAGTCTTTCTAATTTCAGTGCCTCAAAACTCCTGTCTCAAACAGCTGAGCTCACTGCAGCTTAGTTTCGCATATGTGAAATTGAGATTTCCGTGGTAGATAAACCACACAGCTGGAAGGCATTTCTCAGCTAGGTCTGCTGAAAATGAATGATTGATCGTGAACCAGGATTTTCCTTTTTCTGTGCCAGTACTCTCAGATAAATTCAGGTGAAATCACATTGTGTTTACAAAGGCCTTGTCTGATCACCACTGAATAAAGAACAGCATGTGGATATAAGATTGGCCTGTGCTGCAAGTCCTGAAAGATATTAACAGAAGAAGCATTGCAAAATTATCTTGAAAGTTAATTTCCTTTTTGTGTGACACATTTGTGACCCAGGCATTTCAGAAGTGTTTGCTGCTGTGAGGATCCCACCAGGACTGTGCCAGCAGAGCAGTAATTGTGCCATGGGCCTGTTCTACCCCCCTCAACTCTGTAATTCAGCACATTTAGCTGTTGGTGTCAGTGTAAGTAGGAGCCTTCCTGCTCCCAGTGCTCCCAGTGCTGCCGAGAACACTCCCTGCCCTAGGGAGTGCAAACTCAGGCTGCTCAAACCCAGCTTGTGGACTGCCTTGCCTGACATAAGCTTGCAGGACCATGTTCCCTTACCATGCTGAAAGTAGCCCTGAGCTTGACTGTGCCCTCACGGCTATTTCATGGCAGATGCCTGCAAATAAAGCAGGAATAATTCTCTGGGTGGTCTGGCTGCCTACTGCCCAGTGAGCTGAGCAAAACACCCCCAGCACCAAGGCTGCACATGTCCATTGCACCCTTGCCTCCTTTGGCAGCTTTTAACTTTCCAGCCAGCCCCACAGCACTGCTGCTGCTGGGCAATGCAGGACAGATGTTCCTTCAAGAGCAGTGGTGTCTGCTGTCATTTAAAATGAGGAGAAAACAGCCCTGTCAGACACCAGTGGAACCAACAGACTGTTTGCCCTGATGACCAATTAATATTCGTGTTGCTCCAACTTCTCACAGTACCCAAGTTCTCTTGATCTGAACTAAACTAATGTAGTGAAATGCATTGGGTCAGTAACAGAGGGAATGCCTGTGGTATTTTTGCAGCCAGGCAGAGCACTTAGCCCTGTTTTCAGCCAGCTGGAAGCTGTAAAGCTGCTGTTTGCCCAGGGCTGAGGTAGTGGTGAGGGCTGAGCCCAGACTCCCTGCCACGGTGACGTGACCACATGGTTTCCATTTTCCTTGGTAATACCATTCTGTGCACTCAGAGCCAATGTGTGTGTACCTTCCACCCGTGTCCAGAGGGTATCTGGTGAGACTGAGGAATTGCCAAGGGCTGTAGCTGTTACCACATTCAAGTGCTGTATGAGAAATTTGGGGTGTGTTCTAGTATGTTCACTAAAGCTGGCATTTCTGAAGGGCAAGTGGAAGGGTCTCAGCACAGGTTCTCAGCACCTCACTGAATTGGAGTATTTGGCAACAGCAGAATAAAAGAATTTGCGAGTACAGCTAGCCTGATGTCTGTTAACAACAGTTCTTGTGTCTGCATGGCAGAATGAAATTGTCTCTTCACGTGCTAAAGTACATTAATAATTCTGTTGGCACTATTACTGCTAAAGCATGTCTACAATTGTCTTGGCACCATTACCTTAAACCTGTCTGCAAAGATAGTTTTCTCCATTGTAGCTGCTTGTCCACTCTGAAAGGATGATTCTGGTCCTCTGATTTCATTCCAGCCCACTTACACTTCAGACACAGAGCCAGAATCCAAATTGCAGCCTAACATCCACTTCTACCAGCTTTTTTCTGGGGCAGAAGACTTCAGCCTGCACCTCACAGCCACACAGCAGCAGTGGCCAAAAGCTGCCTGCACACGCTGTCCTGAGCTGGGGGGCACTGGAGCCACTCCTTCAGCTCTTGAACTGAAAAAACGCTTTCCTTATCATTGACTTGATCTACTCTGTCCGTGTTACAGGAGGCGGAGCTGCCCTTCAGAGAGCACAAAGCAAGCCTGTGCCACCGGGGGCTGAGGGCTCAGGCCTCACTGCTCTGAGGTGTTTCCTCCTGGCACTTTTTCTTGGGCTGTGTACAAGGGTAGTGAAAACCGGGAGAACAAACAGCAGTGCTGCAGTTCGGCTAAGGAAGAAGCAAACAGAGGAGAGGTTTAGCCTTTATATTTGATGTATTTGATGTAGTGGTTTCCATTACAGGCAAGGCAAACTCTCATTTCTTTGGAAAGCCTGTGCTGAATAGATAAGGCCTGACCACGTGTAGTGTCGTCTTGCTCTGCCACTGTTGCCTGAGGTACTAACACCGCAGCAACATTCAGTTTTACATCTTGTCCTGCTCAACACACAGAAATCTCTGTCAATGAGCACTCAGATTTCTCCTCTACCCTTAATCTTGTACCTTGAGCCTCATCTTGACATCAGTCTGCACTGTGGTTGATTTCCTTTCCGTTCCTATTGACTTAATTTCAGTGAGAGGCACTGCAAGGTGTTTCAGGGGCAAAGGTAAACAGTGGAAGATTTAGGATGCCATAAGGAACCAGGATCAGTACGGATCCTGATGAGTATGGAGGGATTCTTTCCTGGCTTAGCACAGTCTCTCTAATAGCTGTTTTTCTCTGTGGGGATCAATGCTTTGCTTTTCTGTACAAGTTCAGTTGCCACTTTACTTTTTTGAAGTTGCTTTCTTTATATATTTGCTTTTATATGTTTTTCTAGATATGTTTTGAAATCCATAGTTGAAGCAAAAAGATAATCTGTTTTGTGAACCTTCTATCTTTCCTCCATACATTTAGAATGTAGAAATCAGACTGCAGTATGGAAGAGCTTCACAGGAACTGATGACTTTGGGCACTGAGAATAACACACTTTAAAATCAACACTGTTACCCAAATACACAGGAAGGGAGAAGTAACTAATTTAAACAAGGATTACACTGGGAAGGAGGGCAAAACTTCTGATTTGATGGTAGTAAAAAAAGTCTTGTTTTCCTTACAACCCAGCAGGGTTAGATTTATCTGATGGCTGCTGTCAAAGTGGAAAACCCGGGCTTTTGTTAAAGCTGGGTCACGTTTTTCCCTACAGGGAATGTGAGGTATAAGGATGGACACTGGCAGATGGACATGCAGCTGGCAGTTCTCCTTCTGCCTATGTGAAGCAAGTCAGGTAAACTGCAGCACAGCCAAAGGGAGGAGCTCCTAGGAGCAAGTTCCGACTCAGAGGCTCTTTGTGTTGTCTTGGAGTAGCACCAAAAGCTTGAGAACAAGCATTTTTTCCTGAGGTTCTCCACACTGTCTTCTTCTGTATGGGTATTTGGCATGTGAAATGCTGCTCTGAATGAGGAAATGCCTGGCTAGAGGATTTATCAATTAAAAGAAAAACGCCAGATAATTCTTTTTCTGAGCAGCCACCACGTCCTTCTGAGTTAGCAGATGACTAAATGGATTAGTTACAAATTAACACTGCTTTCCTAAAGATGATTTATTCAGCTTTGTCACTGCTGGGATCTTGGGGGACCTGAGCCTCCAGTGACAGAACAGAGATGATTTGCTGAGCTTTGATTCTACTTGGAAAATAAGGCTCATGTGGGTAGGGAGAGGTGTTCTTTGCAGAACTAGGCTGGAATGTGCTGCTGGCCTGAGGAAATTGAGGGCTTCAGGGACCCTCTGCTGCTGCTGTAGGGCCAGCTTTAGGCTGCTGCAATTCCTCTCATGCCACAAGGAAATTTAGAACTCAGTAACTGGTTCTCAGTCCCCTTGATTTGAAACCTGATGGATGAATAACAGATTTCAAGAAAAGCGACCAGATTCAAACCTGGGCAAGGATTGTAATCCCAGTAAGTACTCACCAGAATACATTTGGCAGATTGTCCTTAAAGTACAGAAGAAAGGCATAATTTTGAATTAGTACTTACCAACATAAGACCATTTTGACCCTGTTAAAAGACAAAGGAAATATTACTGTGAGTATTTGAAATTGACCTTGCTCTGTAAAGAAACAAATTGCTACTTAAACCCATGTATTGAATTTTGCAAAACTTTTTTTCTTTCTAGTCCTAGCTGTTGAGCAAAACATAGCAAAACATAGACACTTCCAAACTTTTTGACACTTTATGAACCTTTCTCACTCAAATTATAACTATAATTATCCCTGTGATCCTGCCCATAGGGGTGAATGTCTTGTGGTGACTTAAATCCTGGGGCAAAACTGCTGTCAGTACTTTTTAAATTGGAATATCCAGAGACTCTGTCTGTTGGTACACCCCTGGGATTTCTTTCTGGTTAGGAAGCCAAGGAATGTTAGTGGAGTGTAACTACAACGAGTCCCCCTGTGCCTTGTTGAGGAGTTTGAAAAACATCTGTGGATTGCCAGTTGCTACACTGAGAAGTGATGAGCAGAAATGAATAGATGTGCTTTGAAAAAAAGGAGTATGACACATGAACCCACAGAACTCAGAGAATCCCAGCGGGGGTGAGTGAGTGTTAAAATGATCAATGCTCATCCACTGCTTAAGGAACTGAACTTGTTTTGGAAATGTCTTGACTTAATAAATGCTCTTCTAAAATTTTTTTTCCTCATCCTGAAACCTACTTAAAATCACTCAGCTTGCTGCATAATTAGAGGTGCTGGTCTTGACAGACCTGAACAGTTTGGGTTATCAGACTGATGCTGATCATTACTGTCTGGAAATTTAATTTTATTTCTGCTTAGAAAACAGTCCTGGAATACCAATCTTGCAGACGCTCAGTGTGTCTGTGAGTGTCTGTACGCATGCAGGCAAATATTTATCATTACCTGCACCTCTCTGCTCAATGCATGGTTCTTGGCAGCATTTCTTGTGCTCTGAAGTGTGGTCACAGATGCAGTTCTTCCCTAAGAATGTTGTGTGAAATGTTTGGGATTTATTTGTAGGGATGTGCAAGCCAACTGCACTTAGCTCTTTTGTATTGATATGTGCTGGGAACACGAAGCTCTCTGCTTTCAGTTTGTTAGGACCTCATTCTTTTACACTGGAATTTTCAAAGCAAGGTCTGTGTAATCATCCTGGCTCAAGTCCTCAGGTACCTCTCATAGAAGAATTCATGTTTAGACTTCAGGACGAGAAACCTCATTCTCCTCTTGCCTTCTCTCTGCAGAGGATTATCTCTTACTGGGTTTTTTGGGGGTTGCTTGTGTCCTTTGGTCATTCCGTAGACAAAACTTGCAGAAAAATAGAAACTGACTGGCAGTAGGTTTTAGAAATATCCTCATTTGAGCAGAGTTTGAAGAAATACTGGCTTAACTACAATAGCTACAGTGTTCATGCCCTTAATGACCATTAAAATGTGTATGAGGTGTCAAAACCATGATATTTATAATCTACAGCAACCTTAAAACAATTGCTTTTAGGTATTTACAATATTTTGGTCAGTTATGCCACTTGACACAAACAAAAGTAAGTGAAAGCTCCAAGTCTTTTACCAAGTGAAGAATTCCTTAGCCTTTGTGCATTCTGATGATCTGCAGTTCATTACCACTGTGACTTTGTGGCGAGCACAGCCAAAGAACAGCTGTAGGTAGGGCTGAGGCACATTTTTGCTAATTTATCTTGGATCAGCAGATGAATCAAAGACCAGATGGCAGAACCTTCTTGATTTTGTCTGAATGAACACAGGAAGCTGCCAGCCTCAGCCTGTGAGCAAGGTTGCTTTTATTCTGCCTGATAACGAAGTGAGGGTCAGGCAGGCTGTTGCACAGTGACAGGTTGGAGGATTCACATCTAGAAGGGAACAATCAGAGGCCCTGTGGCTGTGAACCCTCTGCTGTCTCTTTGTTCCTACTGGGATGAGTATTGATGAGGAACCCCTACATGCCCATGCATGGCTGAGGAGGTTCCCACAGCCAGTGTACCTGCCTTTGACTGATCCATAACCAGGGAAAAATACATTTCCAATGTCACTTGAGGGTGGGGAAAGTGTGAATGGTTGAGGATGTGATAATCCTCTTGGGAAAGATGCCTGAGATAGGCAGATACTCTGGCTCTTGCCATTTCTTGGTAGGAGGTTCCTAAGTCTGAGATAGGCACTCTCCATAATTCCCTGCAGGATGTATCATAAGACATATCTTTTCAACTTATTCTTTCAATCCCGAACCTTCTGTATGGTCACAGAAAGCACCTGGAAAGCGTCAAGCCTTATTTGTTCTGTTGTTCTGGAAAGCATCAAGCTCTAGGGACCTCTGTCCTTCAGGTGGGACATTCTGCTATAGAATACAGGCATTTTTCAGAGGACATGTGCAAAGAATAAGATGGCTTTAAAAGTTTGAATTTCATGCCTTATGCTGCTCATGCAAAAAAAAAAAACCTGGTAAAATGCTTGTCCTGACAGAACTCTGCATGAACCAACAGCTCTGGATCATGTTTGAACCTCCTGGATTGTTGGCCCATGAATATACATTCTGAGTAAGTCCTCTCACACAGCCCTTTAAAACAATTCCCCCCATATCCTACAGTAACACCGGGGAGATTATAATTAGTTTGAAAAAAAAATTGATTATAATCAGCTGGAATAGATGAACATTGACTCCTAAAAATAGAGTGAGGAGTGCCAGCCTCCTGAAACTAGTCTTGTTTCAATACAAGAGAATGACCTCTAGTGTATAGGGTGCTTTACAGGGATTGCTTTTCTTCTCTCTAGTTTAAAAATAAACAGGCAGAGGGAAAGATGTGATGCTTCCACCAGCTCTGAAAGGAGCAGCCTCTGCTTCATTTTACGAGAAATAAAAAGATCACAAAGCAAAGCATACTGAACATGCAAGAAGTCTGTAATGCCAACTACATTAGAGGATAAATTTCTGTTCCCTGCATATATCAGAATACCTATTCTGAGAAATTGAAATAAGGACACTAACTCCAAACAACTGCACACCGCAACAACATACAACTTCGAGCATGATACTGAATAGTAATCATTAAAAGATGCCATTTTTCTTTATAAATGGGTGCCCTAAGGTACAAGTGACAATAAAATAGAAAGCTGGAAGACTTTACCATTCAGCGGCGCTTGCATTGAGAGCTGTATCTCTAGGAAGAAAAGAAGCACAGTAGCCACTGTGACTATATTGAAGCTCTTGGCTGACATCTCAAGGAAAGACTTATAATATTCCAGCAGTTCACAGGTTTCTCTGCACTCTGAAGAAATTCTCTTGCTGACATGTGGCAAAGAGCAGAATGCACATATAGAGAGCTTCTGCTCATCAGTTATTGGCCTCCTCTCCCCTTTTCCTCTCCTTGCCTTTAGGACTGCTTTTTATAAAGCTCCTGAGACTCAACCCAAAACAAATGATGTAACCAGACCTGCCTCTATGTCACAACACCCTCAGAAAACTGATCATATCCTTCATTACCTCAGTTTTAGTGAGGTCCTCACAGGGCAGACTCCAGCATGTAGAGAGGGAATTTAAACATGGAACTTGAGAAATTATTTAGCAGAGACAAAAATGCTTAAAAAGCCGTACTCCTATGGGCCATGCCACAGTAGAGTTTTTCTAGCCTGTTTCAGAGAGTCTCCCTCAGGTCCCATTTTTGGATCAGTCTGATGTAGTATAATGGCCCAGTGTGAGGACTGGAGGAAGGGAGGAGAAGTGAGGCTCTGTGTGGGACTGGTAATAACTCAGAGGGACCATGGACTCTTCCCACAAAAACCATCCAACTCGTCAGGAACTGATTTTTTTTGAGCTGAAGGCTCTTGTAACCGGAGGACACATGAAGTAGAGAGGAGTGAGAATTAATGAAGCAACTGTCCCAGAATCTGATGTTATTCAGGACAGGTATGGAGAGGAGTAAAGAGGAGCACAGGGCATAATTTAATGTCCTCTTCTGTCAGTGATTGAGGAATAAGCTCTTACAATGAGGATAGCTGAGGAGCAGAAGGTGGGATTGAAGAGACTATTGGTTTTATTTGAGTTACTTATTTATAATTAAATAATTATTATAATTATTATTTATAATTGTTATTATTTCTCATTAATAAATTAGTATTATTTTTAATGAATTATGGTTAATAATAATTATTATTATTTCTAATTGTTATTAACTGCTTACTACATATCAGTAACAGCATTATCCTGTATTAGTATTGATTGTTCAAACTTTATTTTCAACATCTTTATTCATTAACTACTGTTTAATTGCCCAATGTTATTAGACTTGCTTATTTTTCCCCACTACTTATGAGGTTGCTAAGGGGAAAGGAGAGTTGACTGGAGCACGGCTCACTTCTGCCTAGATCCCAGGCAGGCCCTGCTGTAAAGCAGGGTTCTGGTCTCTTGCTGCTGTTCATCCATAGCCCAGTCCTCCCAGCCTAGGTGGAGGGAGGCTGCAGGGAGCAGCAGCAACTAATGAATTTCCTGTAGCCTTTTGGAAAGCAGCTGTGGTGGAGAACACTTCCTCTCATACTTCTCCTTAGCATTTTGTAAACGTAGATTGTAATTCTGCTTGTTTTGGTTCAGACAGATGTAAGCAAGAGGAAGAGGGTGTAAGCTATGGAGACAATGTTTTTAATGTGACTTTGCAAGTGCCATTGTCTGAAGCAGAGGGACACTCTGCCACACTGATACAGAGGGCATGCTGACTGTGTTCAGCATGTGGGCTATCAGCATGCAGGACCTTCCTAACCTGATGGAAATTTGGAAACACCATTTTGTAGGTTTCGGTAGAATAAGTGGTTTTGTCATCAGCCCTCACATAGCTGGCAGCCTGTCCAACAAGCTGCTAAGGTTGGTATCAAGAGCTGAAAATTACCTCCTCTACAAAAAAGACCATGTTGTGTAGGGGGTTTTTGGACTGAGCTATCGACCAAACTGTATTTTCTTCTCTCCTTCCTGCATCTTTTCTGTCAGTGGTCTTGAAACATTCACCGTAGTGAAGTATGCTCTGATTCTTACAACCTCCCTCTGACCACTTTTGCATTTTCACAATCTGCACCTCTCCTCCCCCGGTTCCTGCTATAGCAGAAGCCAATTTGGCTTCACATCTGTGAGAGGAATTCCAAGCAGTGCTTGTGCTTTCAGGGCTGGCTGGATAGAAAGCTCTTTGCTTCCAAAATATAAGCCATGGAAAAAGAGAAAATAGTCTCCCTGACTCAGTTACCTGCCTGTGTCCTGCACAAGCCACACAGGGATTGCATTTTATTCTGGCTTTAAGAAATCTTAGGTTGCTAGCAGTTGGTTTTCACTTCCACACCAGGTCAAGGCAGAGACAGAGCAACATTTTCATGGACTGGGCGAACTCATGAGAAGCTCAGATTTGAATCCTGAGTGTGAAAGGTCAGGCTGAAATTCTGCAGTGTGGGTTTATCAGTCTTTAACTTGCACTGTCCCCTAACCTTAGTGGTGTTTTGCCGAGGCAGTAGAAATGCAAAGACTGATGTGATAGTGGAAAGTGGATAGGACAAGTTCAAGGCAAATGGGTGAGATGAGGCATTCTCATTAGCGAGTACATTTGGGGTTTTCAGTTGCAAATTCTGTGAGCATTTGGCTGACCACACTCACTCCCTCTTCATGGTGTGTTTAACTTCAAAGATGAATCTGTAATAAAACAGAAAATAAGGTCCTCTCACCAGCCATTTGGGTGCTGGGCAGGGCTTCCTCCAGCCCTCAGAGATGCAATTCAACAAAGGCTCCAGGGAGCGTGGTGACCCGGCATGTGGCACATCTTTGGGGTGTGGCACATCTTAGGGGTGTGGCACATCTTTGGGGGTGTGGCACATCTTTGGGGTGTGGCACATCTTAGGGGTTG
>VZTR01009797.1:30988-44991 GCA_013400775.1 Chaetops frenatus
TCTTTGGGGGTGTGGCACTCTTTGGGGTTGTGGCACTCTTTGGGGTGTGGCACATCTTTGAGGGTGTGGCATGGCAGTTCACCAGAGTTGCAGGTATCCTCTTGCTAGTGAGCTTTTTATTTTGTGTTGGGGTTTGGTTGGTTGGTTGGTTGGTTGGTTTTGGGTTTTATTCAGCCATGGTCTCCATGTGATCAAAAGCTACAGCTAGTAAAAGTGAACCAACCCAAACAGAACTCCCGAAGATGGATTTGTCTGTCCAGACCCCTTCCTGTGAGGAATGTTTGAGCCTGTCAGTGGTACCAGGGGATGGTGCAAAAGAAGCCTGCCTGTGGTGTGAACAGGTGAATGATCTCTGCCTGGTGGCTGAGCTTAAGGAAGAAGTAAAGACTAAGGAGTGTTAGGGGAAGTGACAGGGAAATAGACTGGGGGAGTTCCACCCTTCCATCCCTGAGAGAAGCCTACCAGGAGTCAGAGGAGTCCCAGGCCTCCTACCATCAGGCAGAAGGAGGAGACTCAGTAGGTGAAGGGGAGTGGAAATGGGTCCCTCAGGGGAGTTAATAAAAATTCCTCCCAACCTCCATCATCTACCCAGGTGCTACTTCAGAACAGGTATGAGGCCCTGGATCTAGAAAGTCAGCCAGATGACACAGAAGAAAATAATCTGCCCTGTGAGCCTCCCAGTTACACTTCATCTGTCAGACAGCTCACCAGCTCTAGCATTAAAAAAGAAAAGAAGGGTGGTGGTAGAAGGTGACTCCTTCCTGAGGGGAACAGAGGGCCCCGTATGTTGACCAGACCCATCCCACAGGGAGATCTGCTGTGTCTCTGGGGACTGGGTATGGGAAATCACCAGGACACTCCCTGGGCTGATTCAGCCCTCTGATCATTACCCACTGCTGATACTCCAGGCTGGCAGTGAGATTGAAAAGAAGAGCACCAGGGCAATTAAAAGGGTCTTCAGGGTCGAGTGGTCAATGGGGCAGGAGCACAAGTGGTGCTCTGCTCAGTCCTTTCAGTGGCAGAGACAAAGGATGATGGGAACAAGAGAACTCACATTATCAACAACTAGCTTAAGGGCCGGTGCCATTGGCAGAATTTTGGGTTCTTTGATTATGGCGCAACTTTTATGGCACCTGGCCTGCTGGAGCCAGATGTGCTCCATCTCTCTGTTAAGGGCAGAAGGATTTTAGCCCATGAATTGGTGGGACTCATTGAGAGCGCTTTAAACCAGGTTCGAAGGGGGAAGAGGATGCAATCAGGCTCTCCAGAAACAAGCCCAAGGGTGGTAAGCCAGAGTCAGAGGTGAAATCAGCAGCCCAGTTGAAGTGCATGTGCACTAATGTACACAGCATGGGTAACAAATGAGAGGAGCTGGAAGCCGTGGTACAGCAGCAAAGCTGGGACGTAGTCACTGTCACAGAAATGTGGTGGGACGACTCGCGTGACTGGAGCGCTGCAATGGAGGGAGGCATTCTGCCCTCTACTCGGCACTGGTGAGGCCTCACCTCGAGTGCTGTGCCCAGTGCTGGGCCCTCAGTTTAGGAATAACTGAGCTGAGATGCTGGAGGCACCAGGGCTGGAGAGGGGCTTGGAGCACAAGCCCTGTGAGGAACGGCTGAGGGAGCTGGGGATGTTCAGCTTGGAGAGGAGGAGACTCAGAGGTGACCTTGTCACTGTCTGCAACTCCCTGAAAGGTGGCTGCAGTCAGGTGGGGGTCGGTCTCTTCTCCCAGGCAACCACTGACAGAACAAGAGGACACAGCCTCAAGCTGCTCCATGGGAAGTTTAGGTTGGGCGTCAAAAGAAAATCCTTCACTGAAAGAATGATTGGGCAATGGAATGGTCTGCCCAGGGAGGTGGTGGAGTCATCGGCCCTGGAGCGGTTTAAAAAAAAGACTGGATGTGGCACTGAGTGCTATGGTCTGGTTGTTGAGGAGGTGTTAGGTCATAGGTTGGACTTGATGATCTCCAAGGTCTTTTCCAACCTAGTTCATTCTGTGATTCTGTGATTTTGTTCTGATGTGAGCAGTGTCAAAGGTTGGAGGAGATGCTGATACTGCGTTTCTTTAAAAAACGTTTTAGCAAACATACAGATAAATGGCCATAACAAACAGAGTGTGGAGCCTCTTGCATACTGTAAACAGAAAGCAAAGAGGGTCCGTTGGATCCAGAGGAAACAAGTACCTCACCATGTACAGTAACTAAAATCAGTCTGGGTCACAGGGCCATCTCGTGGGGTCTCACCCACTCCCCAGTTTGGGAGGCTGGTGGGTGTTGGGGGCACTGCTGGCAATGGGGCCCAGTAGAGAGTGCCTGGATGCAAGGCTCAAATCATACAAACCCATGTAGCTGCTTTGCTGTCTGTAAGCAAACAATTTAACCCCAGAGCTGCCTGAGGAAGGGCACAGCACTGACAGGCAGATGTAGCACAGCTGTCTCAGAAACCCCAGCAGTGCTTGAGGAGTCTTGGGTGTGAGGCAGTTTGCATGAGGCACACCAGACCCTTGAAACTGAGCCCTGCTTTCACATTTGAACTGTGCTGGAATGGAAACCTTGATGTCTATGTTTGAAATGTTAGTGCATGCTGCCATTGAGTCCGTTCTCTTGGAGTCTTTAATTGTGTAGATAAAACATATTGTTCAGAGCTGCAGTATTTGTTGTCTTTTTTGACACTGACTCACTTAGAAAGGGCACTCTATTGTTAAACTGGCTGTTACCAAATGATGGGATTTTATGATTTGTATCTCAAGCAAGTTCCTAGTTTCCTTGACATGATCTTCCTTCAAGCCTTTCAGTCTTTCAAAACAATATTTCTAAGTTACTGTGCAATTCAGGAAATTGCCCAGTATCTTTGCTTATATCACATCTGAATGTGCATCCTGAGGCGCAGTGCATAATGGTAGATGTTTTTCTGCTGTGTTTTCATTTTGGTTTTGCCTTGTTTTCATTACATCTGCAAGTTTTCAAGGTAACAACTGCTTTTTAAAAGATCATTCATATTGCAGATGATGCACAAAACCAAGATACTGATCCCTGGACGTTGCAAGCTATAGAGTTAGAGCAGAAATTCATAAATCCAGTGCTCTGCCCTCTAAATTGCATTCTACCTCTTGTAATTCCCCATATGTTAGCGATTTCCCATCTGCTCTCCCCAAAGTACAATGCCCTTATGGAAGAAGTTTCTACTGTGGCAGAGTAGCCCAGTGAAGCCACATTCAAGAGTTCCTGGATGTTCCAAAGTAGATGCTAAATGGGCTGGGAACTGGCAGACTGAGCAGAGCAGCACTCCAGGATTTCCTGTAAGAGAAGGCCAGGCACTGCTGTGTGTGACCACTTGCACAAATTCAAATCAATTTTCTCAACATTTTTTTTCTGTTCAAACTAATATTCAGATTTAGAGCTTGTCTTCCCTGAAGTCAACTCTCAAACAGATTTACAGGAGTACATAAGATCCCATCAGGCACAGGCCTAAAGCTCCCTCTGAGTGCATATATTGATTTTTTTCAGTGTATGCCTTCAGAAGGATTAATTTCTCTTGCATTTCTGGACTGAAGTTAACCTATTACACTAAAATGTGACTGTAAAGCAACTTGACTTCAGGTCCAGCTTTTGGGAAAACTCAGCTTGTGTTTAAACAGTAGACTAAACTATGATGCTTAGAAGAGGTTAAGCAGCACCCATAAAAGAAGCAGACTGAATACTGTATTTACAGTGTCTGTGACTATAACCAGTTAGAAATATTGCTAATCTTGGCATCCAGGCAAGCCCAAAGTACAAATATACTGCCAGTTAATGTCAAGGCACTACATTCAGTTTCTGAGAAAAAGACCTGTTAATTATCCGCTTAGTTGCATGCGGGGGAGTATATGTAGTGAATATCAAACTGATTATATACAAAGGTAATGAAGCTTTTTGGTGCTAATAGATCATATGACTCAACAGAGGTTCCCAGTCACAGGGGTGAGGTGGATATGCTGCTTTGGCCTGGAGGGAGTAGTTGCTGCATGCTTTGCCTTGTTCTGTTGATGGGGGCAGGAGGGTCACCTCAGATGTGAGTGAGCTCCTGGGGTTGTATGAATGATGTGCAAGAAGATCTGTTGTCTAAAATAGGCTCCAACAAATTTCCTTGTCACCTACCAGGATGATGACCCTGCCACCACATGAAAAGCACAAATGGTATCCTATGTTAGGAAAGGTTACCTAGGAAAGTTGCATGAAATAAGAATTTCAAAGGCAAAAAGTTTCTGTGGTCACTGCTGTGACTAACAGGGTTTCTATGTAGTAATTTAAAAACAAGCTGAGGATTTGCCTGTGTGGGGGGAATTTGAAAGAGTCCTTGCAAGGTGGCAACAGCCCAGAACAAATTTCCAGCAGAAGCTTCCAGCAAACCTAAAATGTGAATTCATGGTGTGCTCAGGTGGGCTTTATATAACAACTAAATAATAGGTATATGCTTGTGAGTCACTATATTTGTCCTGTCTGCACACACCGAAAGGCCCAAAAGTGTGGTTAAAAAAAGGCTCAAGCAAACAAGTCATGAAACAGAGTACAGCAAAGTGAGGCATTCCACTAAAGATGGAACACAGCTTTCTCCTCACTGCTCTGCACCCCTGGATCCTGCCAGAAATACTCCTCACAATAACAGGATCGTTTTGGTTGCTAGCCTCTGCTGTCTGCTTCATTCACCACACATGGTCATGGTGTTGGCTTGAGCTGGGAGTAGCCAGACTGAAGCCTTCCTGTGGAGAAGACGGGCACTGCACTGTTGGTTCTGGCCTTGCCTGGCTTCTAAGCTGGCAGGGTAGAAGAGAGTGAGCTGGGCAGGGTGCTGGGAGTCCCCATGCTGGCTCTGACTCTGGGAATGACTTCCTTCTGCCTAATTTCTCTCCCTACACCTCAGTACATATCTCTAGGTGCTGCATACTTTCCACGTTGCAGCCAGCCAGCCCCACAAGGCAATATGAACTTGGGGAAGTGGGGAAAATGGCCAGTTGTTTCCTTCCAGTTGCTCTGAGCATTGAGGCTCACTGCAGTTGCTGCTGCACAGGACACAGAGGCACCTTGTCCCTACACCACCACTCCATCAACACAGGATGGCTGGCTAGAGCCCTGCCAGAAGTGCTTCCATTTCTCTCAGAGTGTCTATGTCACTGAGGGATGTTATGTGCTCATTAACAAACTATGCAACTCTAGTTTTTCTCTTACAAAAAACCCCCAAATAATGAAGCAAAGTCTGCTTCTGATTGGAAAAAAAAAAAAAAGAAAAAAAAAGAAGAAAGAAAAACAAACCCAAATACCCACTCTTTACAGCTTTTTCCAAAATATCTTTAAATTGTCTGGAGTGACTCACTGACCTTGCTGCACATCAAGAGATCTAAAGGTATATTTTAAAATAAAACTAGAGAGATGAATATTAATTCTTCTCCAGCCTCAGCTCCAAATGTATTTATGGCTCCATGTTATGGGCCTGTTCTAAATCAACAGGAGAACCTATGCTTAAGAAACTACAGGTTGATTAAAATAGCCATCTCCTTCTGTGGAGCTTCGTGCAGAAACTCAAGGCAGGCTGTGCTCCAAGCACTATTTTATTATCTTTGGAGACATAAAAAGCTTGCTTGGTTTGTCTGGCTGGTAAACACTTTGCCAGTCATATGTCGGCTTTAGAAGCCAATGTGAAAGAAGTCAGTGTTGTAGTTTTCCAGAAATGTAAACCCTTAATAGTGACTGCAAAAGCCAGAGACTTAGGAGTGGGGAGAGAGAGAAACGGGGGCCAGTTTTTTGCATGAAGGCATGAAAAAGTTTTGAATTAAATGTATTCTGCTTACATTTTAATAATATGCCCCCAGAATCTTTCAAAACACTAATTGTCATCCAGGAATGTGGGGAGTCCCCATGTGCTGGCCTGTGTTCCCTTTGGAGGGCAGTGCAGCTGCTGCTTTGGAACCTCCTTACAAGGGGCTCTTTCAGGCAGCCCTGGAACATGGAGCTGTTGGAGGTACCCCACCAGCTTGTTTGCTGCAGTGTCCAGAGCTGCAATGTGATATTTCATATACACTGATAACCACATTATCATCGCAAATAGGGTCAGAGGGACCAGCAGAGCCCAGCACTGTAGAGTGAGAACATTCCTGAATAGCCTCTCCTATTACAGAACCAAGAAATGCTGCAGCGGTTTGCTTACAGAGGTGAATGGGAATGACTTCTTCACTGACAGGCAATGCATGAAGAGTTTTTCTACATTATCTGCATTTTCACATTTTTCACAAATCTGTCCAGCTGATGGCAAGTCAGATGGATTCTTTAATTTTGCTTTTCATTCCAGCCTTTAGTGTTGCATCTTCACAACCCCTGACAACTTGTAGTCAGCAGATTAAATATAACCTCAAACTACTGAAATGTGTGTAGGTGTCTCTGAGAAGAGAATCATTTGTAAACACTCTAAGTAGCATGTGGCAACAACAGATAAAAAGGTACACAGTGCCCATCCTTGTTTGCAGGCAGTCCCATGTTCCTTGTCCATAGATACCTTGTGGTTTAACACTGCTAGTGCTTATACAGCACCATTAGCAGTACCTGCTCCTTTCCCCATGACAAGGTGATGGACAGTTCTCTCTGCAGGAACAGCCAGGGTGACTCTGGGCACTGGCAAAGAGCTGCCTGGAAGAGCAGCGTGCTGGCAGCATGAGTGCCAATGGTCCAGCCCCAGCCAGGCTGGCTCTGGCTGTGGGTGGTGTTCAGGCACAAAGAAGGAGGTATGGCAGGATGGGTATGGCAAACTTTGGGGTCAGACTGGTCAGCAGCCCAGTAACTTGGAGTGTTTCAAGCTTGGCAAGACTGCTTTCAAAGATCTAGTTCTGCTCACAGGGCATCCCAGGAGCTTCTTGTTTTGCCATCTCAAGTTTCAAGTTCCAGCTAGAGCAGAAACTTCCCAGAAGGCCTTGTTCAGTCCTTGAATTCACAGATGTCAAGTGAAGGGAGCGAGTAAAGGAAATCTGGGCCAACGGTCTCCTATTTCACAATTTAGATTGCTACTCAACTTCATGAATAACTGGGCCTGAAGAGTAACATAATAACAAATAATGTAATCCTAGGGAGGTGGCAAGAAAATTCCTGTTTCCCTGGTAATGAGCCAATCTCCCAACAGGACAAAATGTGCCATTTTGCTAACACAAGTCTCGTTCAACTTAGTTATCAGTGAAGTGTATATACTGTCTTTGTGTATAATGGCAAGCTTTTCCAGGGATACTTTGCTTTGGAGTCAAAACACTTCAGAACTAAAATGCTCTGAGGTGCTGACACCTTTTGTGTTAGCATTTACAGTTCTTTGGGGACAGCGAAGTAGAACCAAGATCCAATATGTGCAGTACAATACAAAATTCCTTGCACAAAACTGGAAGCAAGCACATGCAGCAGAGAGACAGGTGGGATGCCTTTGCAGCTTACAGCAAACAAAGAAGCAGAAATAGCTTGTGCAGTGTTTTGACTATCAACAATCTTGTTTAATGTAGCACAAAAAGTGATATCATTTGTGTAGAATTGCAGTTCACAGATAAATATGATACTTTTACAGTAGTAATATTCTACAGGTAGAATTTGTATATGCAGTTAGATATTATAACAGCAGTTAGAGGTGAAAAAATTAGTTTTAGATCATCCAGTTAATTTTGTGACTTTCCATTTGTGTTTGAGATGGGAGTTCAGAAATTAATTTAAATATTCCCTTTACAATGGTGTGAGAGACGGTTCGAGATTCATCTGTCTCACGGCCATGGCCCAGGACAGAGACTGAGACCCTGGCCCTGGCTTGACTAAGGTGGGATGCCTGTGATGGAGAGATCCTGGTCCTGGCCTGAGCATTGCCTGCAGGCGCGCCCTGGGATGTCTGCCAAGCATTACGGGCGTGGGTCTGCAGGACGAACTGTACCTGTCCGTACCGGACCCAACTTGTACCAACAGAGTTTTCCGCTTATCTGCCCTACGANCCACTCTTCCTTTTCTTTATTTTATCTCTTTTCCTCTTTCTCCCATCTATCGCATTATTGATTTAATAAAGGAGTAATGTTTTGATTCAACTTGAGTTTTCCCTGTAATTTTTGCCCCCTGAGATCAGATAACGAACCATCACGACCCCCGCTTGTATTGAGCGGATCGTGACATATGGTTTCTTTACATGTTCTTTTCACTGGCAAGTAGATTTTGCATTCTGATTCTTAAATTTCATCTGAAATAGTATAATTCTATACCATTTCATTATCTTCCTAATCCTCCCAGATTATTGCCAGAGTAATATTTCTTACAATTTTTTTTGTATCTGAATTATTGTCTGTTGTCCTTAGATTTGCTAATTAACTAATCATAGCGGTGAAATTGAAAATCTGAATGTCATTTAAACATGCAGTACTCGTGGCTTAGAAACAGCTTTGGGTTTGCCCCTTGTGACACAAGAAATAGTATCAGGGAGTTTTAGGTGCTGGAGTTAGTAGAGTGCTTTTGAACAGTTTTCCCCTACTTGGTCAAATGGATGAGCTCGTCCCAGCTATGATGTTTTCCAGGCTAATGGGTACTGCCAGGTTTTCTTCCAACAGGATGCTTGGAAGTTCTTCCTCATGCTCTGATACAGTACGTAAGCTGAGCTGCCTATTACTTTTTAAAAAAATATACCTGTACTTCCCTCATTTGCCAAAAATTATTGAGTAAGCCCTGTTCAGTTGTGATGAAGAGAAATTAGTTATCTTGGCTATAAAATGTTCGATTCTGATGGGATGACATAAAGCCTGCTGATCTTTAAAGAAGCTTAAGCAGAAGTGCAGAATCATTATTTTTCAAGACTGCATTTGGAAATAATATAATATAAAGTTTACCTAACAAATATAGTAAAAACTACATGCCAGTGACACGAATTAATACTGCTGGATGTCACCCTGATGCACTTGCATTACTGAACAGGCTCTGCAGGACAGTAAACAATCGATGAAGCTGGTGTTGAAAGCTGCCAGACATATGAGAACTTTGGGGCATTTGTTTAAAGCATGAATTAAAAATAACTCTTTGTCTGTATGAATAATACCTTACGAAAACCATTCAGTTTATTTGTACCATTTGCTTGTCACATCTTTATTGGTTTGTTCAAAAAAACCGACTACAGAGATGACTCACATTCACCTTTATTTATCAAACCCTTACATTGTGTCCGAGCAGGGATAGAGTAGAACAGACAAAGTTTGGGGCAGAAGTAAACCATTGCCTTTTTTTTCTTCAATGAGATGCTTCTGGAAACCTTGGGAAAGCAATGTAAAATTAGTACAGGCTCTTAGAAATTAAAGAAATTAGCTCTCAGACACATATTTCAATTATACTTAAAAAAATTAACACAGTTTTCTGTTCTGATGGAATTTGTGTCAGCCCAATGCCATTTTGTACTGCCAAAGTCAACCTGATTTCCCACAGGAACTCATTAAGAAACGAGGGATGCCTCCATATCCCTGGAGAGAACCATAAATGCCGTGGCCTTAGAAGTCCCGGGGATTACCTGCAGAGCCGCTGTAAGCAGGGAGCGCAGAACTCGTCCCTCGGCCCCCGGAACCTCCGCTCCGTGCCTTGTACCACACCGCCCTCACGGGGTGTGCTCGGCAGTGTCCCGGGCGGGCTGGGATCGCAGCCCGGCCCCTTCTCACGCTGCAGTCTGCTCCCAATTGTCCCAGATCCTTGCACTGCGCATTTGCCTGCTTCTCAGTTCTTTGTCCTTCAGCTTGGAGATCTTACCCTTTAGAGAAGAGTCTTGAACCCTGCAGGGACATGCTCGTGTCCTTCTAATCAAACTCTAAAAAAGCATGTAAGCTTTATTTTCGGAGGCCATACAGGAAATGGAAATAGATTTGTTAATGAGACAGCATGCCAGCAGAAATGTGCTTGTGGTATTTAATGTATTCTAGTGCATTTTCACACACAGCTACCTGCAGCTAGGCTTCTGTCCACTGCAGATGGCATAGAACTCACAGAACTGCTTGGCCAACCAGCCTTCAGCAGAGGTTTTATTAAGCTGAGACCCTGTGTTACAACTCACCTATATTCTGACGCTTTCTATTGATACTTTGCCTGCCAACATCTGCCTCAGAGTTGCATCTGCACCAAGTAAAGAGCTCACTTCCTTGTGCTGGGCTTCTCCATCACTACTGCCATCATACCTGAATGTTTCAGAGCCACACCTTTGGGAAATTAGAGCTGAAAGCCCCATCTGTCAAGTTGCTCCTGGGTCTGGATTGGCATGTAGTGGGTTCAGAGTGTTCACTGCAAGGGCTTTGTGGACCTCACTTGCCACTTGGGGTTAAAGGCAGTGCTCAGAGAAAAAGGCTTGCTAATATTCATTTCAGCTGAGTGTTCAGGGCATCTGCCAACCTCACTGATTCTGAATGTGAAGAAACGTGCCTTGGGAGATGATATTCTTTCTATCTTTATGCATTTAATCTAGAAATGGAGAATGGATGTGCATCCATAGAGATAGGAAAAGGCCAATGTGGGTGCTCTGAACAGAGCTGGCCTCTTTTCACAGCTGTTGTTGAGAAGGACATTAGTCTTCAAACAAGGAAACTGGTCTACTTTGTAAAGAAGTTGGTTCAAATAATTTTCCAGGTGACATGCAAGAATTGTCTGGCAAAAACTGAACTACAGTTCTTCAGGTCAGCATTCATTCCACTTCTACATCACCATCCCTTCTTCATTCCATGCTCTCCAATTTTCACAGCAAATGTGGAAATCAGCTTAGGCAGCAATCTGCTTCACTTGGCCCACTGAGTGATGCTCATCTAGTGACTTTGAAAGAAGCCAAGATCACAAGGAAAAATGCTGCCACTGCATCATTAGACCACAATAGCTAGTCGTGGCAGACAATGCTTTCAATGTTTTCAAATATTTAACACCACCAGTTTTATTTCTGAGGAATACCGCAGAACAAAAGAACTCCCCAGGCAAGTTCCCCATTCCCACTGTAAATTCTTAGTATATATGCAAGATACCGATTCAGGACCAAATGCTAAGCCCAAATGCTCTCAGGTGGAACCTATAGCATAGACGGATGCCTACATATACCCCAGAAGAGGACGTTGTGTGAAATATGTGGTAGAGATGATGATGATGTGCTTTATAAAATAGAAATTTCTAATATAATGCTAAATCACAAGCTCCTGTTCTGCACTGATTGCACCCATTATGAGCATACCTGTAGGATTTATATTAGCTACCATCTAAATTACTCTGATCTGAGGAAGAATGGGGGCAAGAGGTGAGACTGGTTCCAAAGCAAGTGATTTGTACTGAAGAAATCTTACTGAAAAAGCTAACCAAAAAGGAAAATTACACCCAGAACTCCTATTCCAGTTTTCCTCTGCATTCAACATGTATACCTCACTGCAAGCCACTTAAAACTACGCTTGTTGTAAGCAAAGCTTTTGAGATCTGGGTGCTGAGAGTTGCATTAGTGATCAGTTATTTTTCAGTAAGCAAAACAAATCTATTTCCATTTCCTGCATTACAAACATGCTTATACTGGCCCTTATGCATCCTCACACATGTGATAACTGCTCTGCATCATGACTCCCTTACAGATAAAATCATCCTTACTTAAGTAGTTATCTTGGCAGCTAGAGATAAAAAAATTTAAAGGCTACCACGCTGCTGTGGGTATGGCAAGTAAAACAAAGAAATGAGCACGTTTTTGCACAGAATGACACTGTTCAAAGATTCAGTGACTGGCTGTCAACCCACAAATGAAAAAAAGGAAGAAAACTCCATTATTATCTTGCAAAGGAATGAGGTGTAAAGTCAGTAATAGCAGTGCTAAAGTGGAAGTAGACAACCAAAAGCAGAAAATGTATTTATTTTACCATATTTAATCTTGTTAACATATTTTTTCCATACTTCTAAAAGACTAAATATACTGCTAACATAATCCACACAGAGGTGAGAACTGACTGTTTTGGTTAAACTCTGGTTTATACTGCTTGGAGAAGGCCAAGTCATGCTGGTACAAGGCGGAAGTGAAAAGAGCAGATGTAATTGAGGTTTCTTACTGTTTGTGTGTAAGGATGGGTGGGGCACAACACGACGATTAAACGTATGCATTGGTTAGAAAAGACAGCAACTGCAGTCAAATTGCTGCTTTAATTTAATGTACTGTCTTCATTCTACATTGTGGCAGAGGTGCAGAGTAAACAAAAGGACCCTCTGGCTAATGTGAAGCAGGCTAACATGACCACCTTTGTAAAACCTCTTTAGATTTGTATGAGTAATTCTCAGATGTATATCAAGGTTTGTATGTTGTATGACAAATTTAAATATTGTTTTCCCAGTTAATTTTTTCTCTGTTTGTACAATGCTTGTTAGAAAATTACATAAATGTGTGCTTTCTGTATAACCTGTAAAGTATATGATGGGAATGTAAGTTACCTAATAGATCAAATATGGCAAGTTTGAAGGATGGGGGATATGTGAGGAAGATCTATGGTTTTGTATCAAGGTATCATTTGCAGCCATTTAACTAATAGTTAAATCGATGACCTAATGCTGCTTCCAGCTACACAGCTAGAAATACAAATGAATTCCATGGAGAGTAGTCAGTTTCTGATGCTGTGAAGAATTGGATCTTTCATGCTCTGAATTTTTCCCCCTTGTGTAAACAGCGTGAAAAAGAACAAAGTGTAAAGAATGGCCTTCTGCTGAGGAGATTAGTGACCACCAAGACATCTTTGATATGAATATTTAAAGTATCTTATCTGAAAATCCATACAGAACAGTCAGTTTCTAAAATATTCTTCCTTGAAATAGTGCAGTGCCACATAAAATACATTGAGATAGAGGCTTTCCATGTCTACAAAGGTCACACAACAGGCAAAACCAGTGGCAAAATTGTGTTTCTCACATTAGTTATGCTAAGAGAAAAGGTCTAACACTCCTAATGTGCAGGAGTTCCAGTCACAGTTCCTCAGACTAAAAAAATCCCCACTTTTATGCTGGTGGATTTTATTTGCTCTATTTGAAAAGGAGTTGCATATTGGTATTGCAAATTGCTGAGTGATAAAACTGTTATTCTGCATTTTCTGGTAAAGCTGTAACGCAACATCTGTACTTTTATTACCACTTAAAGGTTACAGTCATAGAGTAGGAAATTCAGCAACCAGCCAAATTTGAGGTCAGGTAACTCTTTAAAGGAAAATACCTGGCAAAGGTACAGGGCAGAATATGGGGTGACAGGCTAGACAGGAGCTGGCAATCAGTGCACACAGCCCAGAAAGGCAAACGTGTCCTGGGCTGCGTGCAGAGTCCCGTGGGCAGTGGGGAGGGGGGGTTCTGCCCCCTCAGGTGAGACCCCACCTGCAGAGCTGCCCCAGCCCTGGGGCCCACACAGGGAGGACACGGAGCTGCTGGAGATGAGGCCACAGAGGCCAGGGGTGAGCAGCTCTGCTGTGAGGAAAGGCTGAGAGAATGGGGATTGCTCAGCCCAGGAAAGACCAGCTTCAGGGTGACCTAACTGTGGCCTTCCAGTGCCTGAGGGGAACTTACAGGAAAGATGGGGCAAGAACACGAAGCGATAGAGGCCAAGTGGGAACGGGTTCAGATTGAAAGAGAATAGGTTTAGATTAGCTATCAGGATACTCTTTACTGTGAGGGTGGTGAAGCACTGTCACAGGTTGCCCAGAGAAGCTGTGGCTGCCCCATCCCCGGAGTTGTTCAAAGCCAGGCTGGATGGGGCCTGGAGCAGCCTGTTCTAGTGGTGGCGTCCCTGCCCTGGCAGGGTTGGAAGGGGACGCTCCTCGAGGTTCCTCCAGCCCAAACACTCCCCGAGCTCCGGAGCTCGCTCCCCTACAGGCCCAGGCCGGCTGCCCGCAAAGCCCGGCGGGCGGGAATCGGACGGGAGGGAGGGAGGGAGGGAGGGCGGCTGCCCGCAAAGCCCAGCCCGGCCGCGCGCGGCGCGGAGCGGGGCGGCGCGGGAGGCCGTCCTTTAGGGGGCTG
>VZTR01009797.1:46198-176734 GCA_013400775.1 Chaetops frenatus
GGGCTGCCCTCCCGGCCCCGGCCCTGCCCCGGGCTCCCGGCGCAGCTCTGGCCGGCCCAGGGCGGGCAGCGGACTTCGTCCCGGCGGGGCCGGCGCCCCTCGCCCCACCGCCGCGGGGCTCTGCAGGGCCGGGCTCCGCGCTCCTTTTGTCTGCTGGAGGAGCTGCGTGCTCCGCTCTGCCCCGGGACCACGGCTGAGGGGAGAGGAGCCGCTGGCAGCTGCAGGGTCAGTGTGGTTCTCCAAAGCGGTCTGAGATTACTTTCCTGGTTGTTTTGTTTTTCGGGGCTTTTTTTTTTTTTTTTGTTTGTTTGTTTTTTTAATATATGTTTTTGGAAGGACTATAGAGAGTATAGTTTTAATAAGACTTGCGGCTGAAGGCGTCGCTTGGGACCCCTCTTCAAGCCAAGGAGCATCTCAGTGAAAGTGGTCTGTGGGGGTTTGGGAGTCACGCTCGCCTACCTGTGAGTCGGTAGGAGTGTAGAGGTCGGTTTTTGTTTTTTTTTTTAGTACTTTGCTCTTTGATTTAATAATGCAGATATCCTGGCGTCACTACTGTCCGTCGCATGATCTTGTTTGTTCAGGGACATTCCCTTTAAACGTGCCGCGCGCCAGGTGTTTTAAATTAAGCTTTCTACACAGATAACCCCCGATGTTTGCTGTAGTTGTGTTTAGTAGTGCTCTGTAGGAAAGCAGACAGAGCCGCATGGGTTTAACGTGGGAAGCAGGCCCCGCTTAAGGTAGCAGCGAGACTTGTGCCTTGGGCACCGATAGAAAGCCTCCTTTGGGAATGACCGACCAGAGAGCACTGAAGGGCTGGGCGTATTTTAAGGTGTTCCTTTTTTTTAAGGGAAAGATGGTTGTCCTTTGTCTCGTAATGTCAGTGTCTTCGTGTGGGAAGGCTGCTGCTTACTTAACTTCTTCCCTGATTGCAGTTTCCGGGAGCCAAGGTGTGGTAGCGTTGCTGCTTCCTTTGGCAAAACCAGTTATTTTTCTCTGTAATGCTTTTGATTTAGAGGGTGTACACTTTACAGTGGAGTCATGCGGAGAAATTATTAGAAGGAAAGGAGAAGTACAGGAAAAAATGTTGTCCCTAATGGTTTTTTATAAAAAAAAGAAAAGAAAAAAATATTGACAAGAAGTTTAACTCTGGAAGTCCATCTGTAATCTTCAGAATATCAAGGGTAAGCAAAGTTGTCAACAAGAAGCATATGGCAGTAGGGAACCACCCTTCAGAGAACTTAAAAAAGATAAAAGTACCAAAACTAAAAATATATGCTGAGGTATTAATATAACTTCCTAGCTTAAAATAATAGCCAGTTTATGGCTACCCTGTTATGCATTCTGCTTCTCAACAAAGAAGTTCAGCAGTTAGAACAAATTTTTCCTTGTTCAGAGGGCACCTACAGGGAGAGCCATGTGCTGGGCAATCACCGGATTTATTTTACAGCATTGAGACAGGAGGAAGGTGTAAGGGCTCTTTGGGGACTGAATAGTGATGGCACCATATCTAGGAGAGTTTTTTGTTTGTCATGCTTTTTAAGAAAATAAAGATAAGTCACACAGTACTCGCATAGATAACTACTGAAGTCTTAACAAGTGGCTAGAGAAAAAAGCCAGGTACACTGAATTTAAAACAATCCAGTGAGCAAACAGCAGCTTCTTGTTAATTTAAAGCAAATGAAATTGTGGGGGGTTTTCTAAATAAATGTTACATTTCTGCTAGTATGGTAAAGCTGTAGTTCCTCAGTTCTCACTTCCAGCTAGTAGTATGGGATTATTTTTACATTAACTCTCTAATAGTATGTAGAGTACTGTCTTCTTGTTTGTGCTCATTTTGGTGATATTAATTTTTTTAAAGATAGGTAATACTGTTTTATGTCAAGTCACAATAGATACTATGTCTTATTTGCTGGGTTTGATGTAACTTAATGATGTAATATAAAATTAAACAGAAAATGCTGCATGTAAATAAATACCTTGTCAAAATTTAATGCGTTTCCTGTTACTTTTGATGCTGTTTCCAAAGGTTATGTGGCTTTAGTTCTGTTTGTTGGTGGTGGTGTCCCAGTTGTATAAAATATTTGGAAGGCAGTTTTCTGCAGCCTTTAATTACAGGGCATCTCTCATAAAGTACATTGTCTTAAACTAACTCAGAACTTGTCAGTCCTGTTCATAGTTGCCGCTGACCTTTCTGGAAAAGGATAGTGATCCAGGAAACTTTCTGGCAACCACCTGATGTGCCAGTGATAGCAAAACGTTGCAGAATAGGTTGGAGAGTGAGTTTTAGTTCAGACTGCCCGTGGCTATTTTTATCATTATCTGGTGTTCTAGAGGTTTGTGGAGCTGTAGTTGCCATGTTGAGTGATGTACACTGGTTAAGTATCTTTTCCTTGTTTCTCCACAAAAACTCCTGATTGCAACGATAACTCCACAAGGTAATATGGGAAGCACTTTTGACTATTGTTACTTGCTCTTGAATTGTGTCATTGTGTAGTGAAGGAGTGTTGCATTTGGGGCTGGTATTGGGAAGCCAGCTTTATTGAAGGTAGTGAGTTGGTTAGAGGAGCATGAACATCAGCCTGAGCTGCTCCTGTGGCCTAGATGAGTTTCCCTTGAAAGCTTCCTGCCAGAGTTGCTTTGGAGGTCTTGTGATGAAGGAAGATTCTTAAAAAAGCACTGAGAGGAAGCATTGACAGCAAGGGTGTGATCCAATATCAATGGTTTTGCTCTCAGTTAATAAGTAACGCAGTATGTTAATTTTTAAGTGTCTCTACATCTTCTGTTATGTTACTGTTAGGTAGTTTGGAAGTCAGAGAGTTTAAGGCCCCCCCAATTTAAAAAGTGGTGTGCTTTCCTGGAGTATTTAATTCGGTCAGGCCTGCTCTGTGCAGTAAGCAGTGCAGAAAGCAGCATGTATTTGCTTTGAGGAGCTTCCAGATTATCCAGAGAGAGCACAGAATGATTGTTTTGCAGATCTATAGGAAGTTTGTTGTTGTNAGTGCAGAAAGCAGCATGTATTTGCTTTGAGGAGCTTCCAGATTATCCAGAGAGAGCACAGAATGATTGTTTTGCAGATCTATAGGAAGTTGGAGGAGTTATATATGTGAAGTAGAAGTGGCGTAGAAACTGAAAATGGCTTTTAATCCATGCTGTCATGTGAAACAATGTGGGCAGATATCCACTAATTCCAGTTAAGTGCAGTCTTTCTCTGCACTTTAATTTCTGAAACTTCTGCTGAAGTTGGAAGCAGAGTAGCTGGAGGCATTGGCAGGACTGTGTCACAGACTGAAGCTGTTGAATTTGTCTGATGTGCCACACCTTCAGCACTGTTGTGCAAATCATGTAATTATGAAAAGTACTCTGGAACAGCTCAGATGTGGTATTTCTCAACAGCTTTTCAGAGACTTATGAAACCACAGGGAGCCCTGCATCACCTAACTGAGATTGCAATCTTCTAAGCTCACCTGTGGAAGTCTGGAGAGGTTTACCTTACCAACTTTTTTTCTGTGTGGTTGAGGATTCATTAATTGTTCTCACTGAGCTCATTGGTTGTTCAGTGTAGAATTTGAAATTCTGTCTTTAGAAGAACAACTGCAGAGTGATAGGATTGTGTCTGCTGAAGTAGAGGTTCTGATTTTTGGTTTTTTTTAAAGGTGAATTTTGCTTGTGAAGGATGCTTAAAACTTGCTTTTCAGATCACCATCAGTTGAACACTTTTTCCCCCCCTTAAATAGCATAATTTTGTTAGGTATTAAAGAGCAGTTCTGGCCATAGACTGCTGTTTCCTGCAAAAGCTGAGTATATGTGCCTGGCATCTGTTTTTTGCTTTCTGATTTCTGTCGTATAAGGGTTGTAATTGCACCAATGGTCAGAAACATAAGCTGTGGGATCTGGGATGACACTGGGAGTAGGAAAGACAGGAGAGCCAGCACGAGGGAGCTGTTTGAGGCCTAGTGAACAGTGATTATGGTGGAAATCCACATGCTGAGTTAATGACTTTTTTTGTGTGTGTTTAAGTGACTAAAATATTTGGTAAATTCAGTTTGTTCAGTATAACCCCAAATATCCCTGAATGCTTATTTAGATTTGAGACCAAATGTTTTGGGCAGAGTAGAACTTTGAAGAACATGACTGCACTGGGTCAGGCTGCTTTTGATGNCTGTTCTGCTTTCGCTGGGGTGGGTAACGCCATTCTGCTGCTCTGTGATTCTTGGCTTTGGACTGTTGCACTCAGTGCCAAAACAAGTACAGTGTAAAGGCTCAGGTACAGGCTTTAACCCTCTTGGCTTTCCTTTCCATTCCAGCTGCTTCTTAGTGTTGCTTCTCCATTTCCATAAGTACGTGTCTCTGTCTGCTTTTCCAGTTTTAGTACTAGAGGGCCTGATTTATTCTGTCTTTTCGTGATTACTGTATTGTAGGAGGAGGTGAAACTTGCTGAAACTGGAGAGGGGTAGGTAGGACCTTATTTGTAAGAAAACTTCAGTTCTCTGCATGTAAACTCAGGGTAAGATCATGGACAATGGGTGGACGTGATGGTCTGTATTGTGTGTGTGAGGATTGTTTGTCACCCTACATCTGGAAAATAATTTGGCCTGGAAATTGCCAGATTTATTCTGAAATCTAAATAACAAAATAAATATATAAAAATAATTACCCCTTTTTATTCAGTCACTTTAATTTCAGAGTTGGGTACTCTTTCACCTTTTTATTTCTCTGGGTCACTGCTATGCAGGAATGCTTATAACTAACTTCATAGGTTGTTATGTCTCCTTAGATTAATTCCCTGGCTGTTGTTTTAAGTTAGCTTGTTAGATTTGGTTTGGGGTTTTTTTCCATTTGAATTGGTTAGTGATGTGCTGACCGTGGGGTCAGCAGCTACCTTGGCCTGTAAGATAGAGCACAGTGCTTTGGAACCAGTTCTGTTGGAAGATGCACTTTTATTGAGATAGGATAAAAGTCTTAATTTTGGTCTCATAAGTTAGATGGAAATTTCCTTTGAAATTCCTTAGTATCTTTAAAAAGTGAGTAAACTTAAATTGGTGGTGATTAATATTTTCTAGATTTTTCTTTTCAAAATTTTGTTTATACTCAACAAAATCATAATCTATCACAAAATTTGAACATTAGCTGGGGAAGAGATGCTTCAGAGGAAAGAATTAGACATTTAGTAAGTTTCCTTTGAGAAACTAGATCTAATCTTCATGATGATTTTGAAGATAAACTTTGAAGGACAAATTTTACTACTGACTGTTCTAAGGCATCCAGTGTTTTCAAATAACTTTTCGGAGTGTGGCAGGTAAGGAGACTGGATCGTCTGAGGCATTGTGGAAGCAGGATGGGACACTCAAGTGTGCATGGCAGACTCTTGATTTACCACAGATTAGGGCAAATCTCATTACAGCTGGTTTCAGTGTAAGCAGGATGATTTTCACCTGCCTCTCCCAAGCTCTTCAGGGTATGCAGGTGTTAAACAATATCAGTGCATTATGCTTTGTTTGTATGATCGTGTCAATGTGCTGAGGCTGACGCACTTGGACTCGTTAAATTTTTTTCTTTGTCACATGTGTGTCCGAGGTTGACCGAGTGAAAGTTTCAGATCCAGTGATTGGAATGAAATTAAGCTTTGAGCCATTTCTCGTTTGATCAGTAAGTACCACTCAGTTCATTTAGTAACCTGTTCATGCTTTGCTTTCCGTTTTAACAAGCGTTCCTTACCTAGGTAAAAAGTGAGGAAAGGCCATTAATTAAAATATTCCATGAAGGTTAGAAAGTGCAATTTAATCAAAAATTTGGATCTGAAAAGTAGTTAAGGCTGTTCTGATTTATACTTCAGTATTGTTGGAGGAAACAGGTTTTATTGTAGAGTGAATTGGAATTGCTTTATGGTGCCCTTGTTATGGGAGTAGTGTAAGATTTTGTCCTTGAAAATTCTTTTCCTTGATTATAAGAGGATGTGTTAAATGGTACTTGACATGATGAGTACATTTGCCATTTAGCAGTCTTATCTGGTATGTCAAAGCAATCCTCTGGTGTTACCCTCTTTGGAATATCTTGCATAATTTTGGATCTTGTGAACGGAGTTTGAGATTTCTGTGGCAGACTTAGTTAGCTGGTGAATCTAATGCCAATAGCCTCAGGCAGCCTGGCAGAACAGGTTGATTCTGGAAGTTGGCCTGCCCCCAGTAGTGCAAGCAGACAGCTTTTTGCCTGTAAAGCAAGGTGATACTCAGGTTTGAGGATGGGGTTGAAGATCCTTATCAGTATCTGACAGGGAAATACTGATTTTTCAAGGTAATTCGTAGGTGGGAATATGAGCATCTGCATGTCTGTGTCAAAATAGGTGCGTTTGCTCAAAATAGCCTTGATCCTTTAAATTTTTTGGGAGTTTTACTCTTCAGTTCATGTTTTGATTTGGTAATGTTTTCATCCACCAAGCCTTTTTTTTTTTTTTTTTTTTTGGTCACAGGGATGGTGTGTTTAATGTGTGTTTTGCTAGTATTGAGGAAGTAGGAATGTAATAGTGGCAGCTACAAACTGATTTGTACCAGGTTATGTAAAGAAAGCAAGAAGACTTCTTTCTGTCTTTCCCTCTTTTCCCTCCTATTCCCAGCCTGAACATTTTGACCTGCTATTGATTGCAGACTTACTCAAAGTGATATTACACTGTTGACTTTGCTGTGTTTTTTCTGGCTGGTGTCTGAAAATGAGCATTCATGTGTCTTACTCTAACATGAAGATTGACTAACTTTTTTTTTTGTGGATGCTACTGCTACACTGAGGAACAATATCTGGTTTTCTGTGAAGGATAAAAGCATTCAATTAAAAAATATATGTATTTAAATTTGTATGTTAATTAGTTATCAAAGTGGACAACTGAAAAATGTTTTTAGAGCATAAAGGAGAAATGGAGACAGTAATTTTTTTAAAAAAATTCTTTTGGCCATGCTTGTTCATTAAGATCAGACTGCCTCTAATGTTTTCTCTGTCTTTCCATACTGTTCACTTTGCTTTCCGGTAGGATGTGATTTTTGTGGTATATCAACCACAGAAGATCAACTGCTGACAGGTATGCGTTGTCCTGCAGTTTGACTGGACACGTAGGAAGGTGAAATTGTCAGAAGAAATGGCGGTGCTGTAGCCTGGGAGCCGAATGTGTGGGTGTGACTGGCAGCGCTGGTTCTCTCCACCTCTCCCTCCCTCACCCGGAGCAGCGAGCTCGGGGCGGCTCTGGGTCGCTGCTGGGAGTGACCTGACTTCTCTTCGGCACCTCCTCCCCCCAGCTTGTTCAGCCGCTTCCTGGGGAACTGTTTACACTGGTTATAAGTTTTCCTGAGCCTCCCCGTCTGCTTTTCCATCATTGCACTGAGAACATGGGCAAATAAAAGCGCCTGCGTGTTTGTAACATTCTCAGTGTGGAATTCTGGTTGCATAATCCAAATGCCGAACTGAAGGCAGTGTGGTTGAGTCTAGGGGTGGGCAATTCCATGCAGATGAAGTTGATCACGTTGTTCTCTGACATTCTTCAGCGTTAGGAATGTGTTGGGCACTTCAGTGGCCTACTTATTCTGCAAAAAGTTGTGCACCTACCCATGCTTTATATCCTCACTCAACTGTTGTGTGGTATATCTAAATTATGTACGGTTTTCCACTGTAAATGGAAATGGTTCGCTGTAAGCATCTGTGAAATTTCTTCTGTGAGACTGAGCAATGTTTTTATTTAGCACAAGGAGGAGAAAACTACATGTACAGGTATGCAGGAACACAAATAGTAGTTCACAAACTACCAGTAAATGACTTACCTTCTCACTAGAAACCCGATCTTTCTGATTTTGGCTGAAAGATCGGAGGAAGTAACTTGGGGTTTTTTCCATAGCTGTATGTGAGGGTTGTTTATTTCTTTCTTTAAGTACTCTTTGGAGTCGTATTTGAATGTGATTTGAGTCAGACTAAGACTTGATGCTGTTGAGACTTTTTTCATTGTGAAAGAAGGGTTTAGCATTTTTCTGTTGAGTAATGCTTACCAGGAGACTTGCTTTCTTGTGAATTCTTTTGATTTGATATAAATGTAATTGAAATTCCCTTAATCTTTTATTTACTTTTCCTTTAGTTATGTGTGTGTTAGCTCATTATAAAACAAAGCTTTTAAAATAGTATAATTGAAAACCTTTTCCCCTTCTGTCTGATTTCATTTTGGCTAGAATGCTGTTTTTCTAAAATACGCAGTAAAGATGTCTAACAAATGAAAGTTACATAAAATATTGTTAAATAGAATATTTTTTGTAATGGTTAAGAGTTTATAGCAAATTCAGTGCGTGTATGAACTTCTTTTAATGGGGCTGAGGGAAGGATAGAAAGATAAACTTTTTGAAATGCAGTTTGAAAACAAATGGGAGTATTCTTTAAAACCTAGACAGTAAAACCAGCTGGCTTGTAAGTGTAGAACATGTCTCTAGTTTTCAAAGCCTGTAATGTTCCTTTTTCCTGCATTCTTTGTTTAGAATGGGGCTTTAGAGGTTAAAAACATGCTCTTGTAACATTTACTTCCTTTTTCAGTCACCTGACTTTCATTGCAGCTACCCACCTGGAATTGACAGGCCTTCTTAAATGTGGAGCAGATGCTTTTCCCAAATGCATACACGCTTTAAACATTCCCCACCCAAACAAAGAAACCCCACAGCCAACAACCATGCACATTTAACTCTGTCTTTAAGTTCTAAGAACCCATTCTTAGATTATAAGATAGTGTTAGCATTCTTACTGCGCTTCTGGGTATGTTAAAGCCTGCCCTGTCTTTTCGCTTTTGATTCCTCCTGTATGTAAACATACAGTAGGGTCAGATAATAATAATAATAATAAAGCTTGTGTGTACGCTTGAAGGAACTGCCTTTTAAAATACACAACTGGATGTCAGAAGCTGGGAACCTCATCAGTTGTGTTGGTGTATGTGTACTTACTAGTAAGGAACGTTGCCTATTAGGGATTTTTACATGCTGCTGGTAAAAATACTGATGTGCCTTGGAGGATACCTATATTCTTTAAGACTTCTTTGTTTCTGGCAGTAAAGTGTTTTTTCAGTGCCAGAGTGTCTGATTCTGCACATATCCACATACCCTGCAGTCTTGACTGATGTTCTGTGATAAGGAAGACTTGTAATTTTTGCCTGGAGATGCTGTTTATTGTATATGCTGGTTTATAACTGAGTTTGTGGGCCAGGAGGAAAGAGTGCACATGGCTCTCTAATGTTGTGATTTGGTCCATTCATCTTGGTGTAAAATCCTTGGTTCCAGGCTCAATTTTAACAACTGAGCGTTTCACGTGGTGGATTTTGAATGCAGAGTACATGGATATTCCTTGCTGTGGAGCCTGCAGCCTAGATGAAAGCTGTAACTGCTGGGCTGGGTGAAAGTTTCACTGTGTCTCTTGCTTTGTCTCACTGTTCCCCTGAAGAAGTACTTACTTAAGGGAAGGAATTGCCAGTCCTCCCTCAGCATTTAGGAGTTGTCTGTAAAGAAGGTCTCGCAAGGGTAGGAGGTACATTAAACTTGAGATCTTCACATCTTGAATGCGTGGGGATTTTGCTGAGAAACCTCCTCAGCTGATTTATTCAGTCTTGGAAGAGACTTGTGCCTGCATCCAGAGGGGGTTCCAGAGCTGTAAATTCCAGCAGTGGGCAGAACCTTTCTGCAGCTGTAGCATGTAAACCCAGAAGAGGGACCACATCATACGTGTTTGTCTCCCTGATGTTTCTCATGGATTATTAGTTTGAGTAATTCCCTGCTTAGAATACCAGCGCTCATGGGTGACTCTCAGACACCTGATACCTGTTGTATATTGCATATGGAAAGTTTTATGTGTTCAATTCAGAGCTGTTTTGGCTAATCACCTTACAGATTTTGCGTGGAGTGATGGGTTTTGAGATGTCTGCAGTTAAAATGATTTAAACGGCTAAGATGTATGGGCTAGTAGGCTCAGTTCTGCTCTATGCTGGTAAAATTCTTTTGGTAAATGATTCAGTCTCTTGTTCTCATCTGAAAAATGAAAATGGGCTTTCTGAGAAATGCTTTGAATCCTGGAGTGAAAATCTTTGCATTAGAAACGCTATTACTTAAGGGGTTTGTATAAATTTGGTTAAATACTTGTGCAGAATTTTGTATTCTCACCAGGATTTTTGCTTGCATATTTCTCCCACCTTTACTTCCAGATTCTTGGAAAAGGTACCTTTCAATCTGATTCCTTAGGCCTAATGTGTCACAGCAGAAGGGTCATGTTTTACAAAGAAGGGGTTTCTCATTTTGGTATGTGGATTGTTGCTGCTTTTTTCTTTGCATGTTGCTAGTGGAGAGTGCCCAGCTCTCTTTTGCTGCAATTGTTGGGTTCTTTAAGGAGCAAAATGGGAGTCCCGCTAGTAAATCATAATTAAACAGGACACTGAGGGATTTTTAAGGCAAAATTAAGTTAAAGGTATGGGAAAGGAAAAGTAGTCCATTTCTTGTAACAGTATTCTTGTGGGTTTTTTGGATAGGCACATATGCTGTGCTTATGTAGCATAGGTGTGTGTTTGTGGGATGATTTCCTGAGTACAGTGTCAGTGTACCACTGACACCACAAGTATGTAAATACTGTTCCTTCTTCCTGATTGGAGCAACTGTGGGGTTTTCTGATTCAGTTTAGCTTGTTTCAGTATAGCTGATCTGTTATGTGACCATAAAGTGAACTGACCAGAAGTCAGTTAGTCCGGAGATGTTTCTGTGCAGGTCACTGTGTTATTGAGGTGCATAATTGGGCCGGTAACATGGGAGTGCTGCTACAGCTCCTTTTGAGAGTCTATTTGAAATAATTTAGTGCCCCTAATCTTGTTTCTACTCCATGTGCTTTTAACAGAAGGACCAAAGTATTGCTTTTAATGTGCTGATATTTGGTGAGCTTTCCTTTAGTGGTGCAGTGAAGGGCTATTTTAAACCCTGGCTGTAAGCACTGTAGCAGCTCTGGCCCGGGGTCACTAGCGCTGTGTCGATCGCATGGCTGTGCTGCTTCCAGATCTCTGCTGGACATTGCATCTTGCAGGTTTCTGAATTTGGCTGCTGTACAAAAATTGCTTCCTGTTTGTCTCTTCCTCTTCCTGCTGCTTTTTTCTATTGCCAGTTTCTCAGCTATGCGGGGTACTGTTTAAACAAACCCATTCGTTTCACAGGTTGGTTGTATACTTTTACATGGCTGTAAGTTTCCTTCAGTGGCAGTCTGCATCTTTGCTGTGTGAGAAGTGCAGCTTGCCAGGAGCAGTCATGCTTCACACGAGTGCACTCGGAGTCAGTTTTCAATAAGAAAAAAGAGTCAATCACAAGAAGTGTGTATTTGCATGATCGTGGGGGGAGGATGGAGGGGGGACCCTGTGGTGAGAACACCAAACTGATTAGCCATATCTTGCTCATTCTACTTGGCATTACTCAGGGAGTCTTATCCGGGGGATTTAAAAGACTGTTCCCCAAGTTATGTATGAGTCTTTGCTCTCCTGGGGATGGATTGATACTCCTCTTCATTTAGAGAAGGCTTTGTAGGCTGTGTAATCAAATCAGTATTCAGGCTTTACTTAGAGAAATCATTCTGTAAAAGAATTCTTCCTATTGCATGATGAAAAATTGTGTTTCTAAGCTTCTGAATAAGATGATTTTGATGTAAAGTGGCAAATGGCAATGCCTCAGATAAGATTGTGGCATTGCAGCTTTGCTTTCCCTTTTCTTTGGACACCTTAGCGGTGTTTTTGCCTGACTATTTGAATCTATTCTAAAAATGCAGCAAATTGAGGCAGTTGGTAACTGTTTCAATAGCCAAACGTTTGTTCAAGCTGAGAAAGCAGCCAGTGTTCCTTGGTCTATGTACCACTAAATAAAATGGATAATTTTTTAATGCAGTTACAATGTTTGAATGTAATTTTAAGCCAGAGTAAGGGATGCTAATGTAATGCACCCCTCTCTTTTTTAAGTAGTGCTAAAGGGAAAACAAGCCAAACCTCCAAATCCCAATTGGGAAACTGATTATGGAGCAAATAGATCTGTACCTATACAAATGGGTTTGAAAGTGATTTAATGTAACATATGTAATGTACAATGTAATGTAATTCTGACAGTCCACAACACTCAAGTCTGTTTTAAGGGTCAACTCCAGGGCTGTGTAATGTTATTCAAATTGAGAGGGATTTGCTATGGATCTCTCCTTCTCACTTCTGGTCTACTTTGAAGCTTACTGCATTCATGTCAGTATCCCATCTGGAAGGAATAATGTGCAGTGTCTTTACACATGAGGTCAAACTGTCTACCTCTAATTTAGATTGTAAGTAGTTCTGGACAGTGACTGCACTTTTGCTGTGTATGCCGTGGTGCCTGTCTTGATAGAGTCCTGACTAATGCCTGAAACTTCCAGTCTAATTTAATTCATTAAGCAGCAAGATGGTAACTGCTTCAGGATCTGAACTGAGGAATACCTGGAGAGCCAGGCTTTAATGCAGCTATCTACCAAGCCAGCCTCAGAGAAATAGAGGATGCAATCTCCAGCAATGTGTTAAAAAATCAGTTGTGTAATTCTCTGAGAACAGAGCAATTGGAGGTCACAGATTTCGTACTGGATTCTGTGTTTAATCTTAGTGGGAGTCACTTCCATGTGGTGTGGGTGGAGATGTTTGTGCAGAAGATAAACTGCACATTTCTTATGTGATGCAGTTGGAGCAAAGTTCTTCCTAAAAATTAAAATAAACAAATGAGCCATCTTTTCCTATTCCCTGATATGAAAGATGGAAAATTTTAGTGTATGTGATTTTTTTGGCATTGTACAAGTTGGCCTAGTTTGCTGGCTTTGTGCAGAACATTTAAACCTGCAGAATGAATACTCCTTCAGTATAATTTTAACACTTGACAAACAAGCAGTACAGGTATTTAAAGTACCCGAATGTGCAATTGTAATTGTCTGGTTGGGGTGGAAAGTAGGAGTAATAGTTTCCATCATAATGCTTTGACCTACTGGTTGAGAACCAGTTCCATGTATAGATGATAACACAGTGAAAGCAAACATGTTATTTCACAGTGGGAAATTTCTGCTAGGATTTTAATGCTAGGAAGACCTTTTCTTGTTCCTGGAGTGGAGAGTGTAGGGTAGTGCTTTGTTCACACAGCACTTAAACACAGATTAAGTGCATGAATGGTTTTGGCTTCTTGTTCTTTCCTTCTGGTTAATATTTTACATTGCAGTTTGTAAATTCAAGCAAATAAAATTGTATCAGGATAGGCCAGTGGTTCCTTTAGCCCATTTTGAATTGATAATGACTGCTTAAGATCTTCCCTTTCTCTTCTGTTTGCCAGTGTTAAATTTTGGGTTTCTTGGTAACATGTTGGTCAAATTAGACAAACTTCTTCCATGTTCCTGACTTGAAATGTAAACCAAAACAGCACTACCTGGCTGCCCTGTGTCTATTGTAAGGTGACCATCACAGCTTTGGAAATAGAAGAATTGAGTTTTGCAGAGCCAGTGCCAGATAACTGAGAATGAGAAAATGTGTTTCTCAAGTAAAGCAGCTGAAGGAAGCAGTTCTGGAGTCTTTTCTAATGAGTTTGAAATAGTTACTTCAAAAAATATTTGTGGAGAATGTGCCTTTTTTTTCCCCATGTAACATGGTAACATTCCCATTTTAAATGTGCCTTGAATTTAGCTTTTGAATTGAAATACAGCAGCTATTTGTAATAATGAGTTCACATGCAAAAAAAATTTGTTTAAAAAGCAGTGTAGTCTTTTTTTCCCCACCCGATTTGAATCAAAAAGGTAAAATATGGTAGTGGAAAAATACATTAGCTCTTCTAAATAGCTGAGCTTGTCAGTTCTCTCCTGAATCAAAATTGACCTCTTCCTTTTTAATGAACATTTAATTTAATAAAGAAACTGCTTTTCTTAGCTTGGTTTTCTCTGATAGCCTTTGATAGCCAGTTTGCTATGTACCGTAGTTCGTAGCTTGGTGAACTGTGTTTTGACTTTTGCTACAAGTCCTGGATTAGCCTGCTCAGCTGATCCTACCCTGGAGCAACTTCTGTGCTGCTTCAGTTCTCCTCTTAAGGTGTGGCTCCGGAAGGGGAGGGCTATTCTCAAGCTCTCCCACAGTAAATAGCAATGTAAGTAATTAACATGTACAACCAGGGTCAGTCCTCTTCTCTTTGTCGTTCTACCCTGGCCTCACAGACCCTCATGATCCCAATGTCTTTTCTTTCCTCTGTGACACTCTTGACTGGCTCCTCCAAGCAGTAGAAATTTATGGTGTGTAGAAAAATTATCTGGTATCATACCCTTTTGTATTTTGGGACTAGTCAAAGTTACATTTTATTTTTGTTTTCTGCCGTTGTAGCAGTGCACTTAGCATTTTATTTTCATTTTCTCATATTAATTGGGTATTTGAAAGTGTATTATTGTTTTTGTAAATTCAGTGGTAATGGAGTGTTGTTAACAATTTTATTTCATCCAAATCTAGCATCCCTCTTTCAGTGATGTGCTGCTGGGTTGGAATTAGAGTTGGAATATCCCATTTCTACGGCTCTGCCCTGGGATGGTATTTCATCTTTTTTTAGTATTTGCCATTTTTTTGTTTAAGCCCTTCAGCTTAAAACATCCATGTTTTAAATTTTCTAGACTTAAAATCAGACAGCCAAAAACTTTGATAACATCTGATGTCTTTAGTAGATGGTGGAGCACAGCACTGGTGTTACATTTTAACCTTTCAGCTGCTTGTGTGAGTCTGAGGGTGAAGTCATTATGGATAAATTCTTTATCAGCACTGCAGGGTAGGAATACACATTGTATAAATGGTATTATCATGCATTGCACAGTAATTTATTCTGCGTGCTTCTTATCAAATTGCCAGGCTTTCTTGAAATACCTTCTTTAAAGTGGTTTCTTGTAGAACAAGTTTTATAAAACAGGAGTGCCGTAGCTTTTTATCTGTGTTCACTGGACTGTTATTAAAAGCTAAAAGAAAAAAATTGGAAGGTTTACCAGTGTTTTCGTCCTTCTGATATTTTTGTATTGCATTTTAAAATCAAGTAGACTTCATTCATTTGACACTTTTTTTTAAAAAATCTTTTATAGTGTGCCGGTCAAATAAAAGTCCCTGGGTCTGTCTGACGTGTTCGAGTGTCCATTGTGGAAGGTGGGTACAGTGTCAGTGTGCAAATCTTTTAATCAGACCTTTATCTTTCTCCTTTGTTGCTTGACTCTGAGGCAGTTCATTCAAAATTTCCCTGAAATAAACTTTTCATTATCTCATTTAACATTGTATGTTTATGCTTAACATGGTTCTTTGCTACTTTATGAGAGTCCAGAGATGATACTCAAGATATGGGGGTTTTATTTTGTTGGGTTTTTAAAGTAAAGTGGCCAGTAAATGTAATTGCTCAGTTCAAAACGTATGAGGAGAACTGATAATTTAGTAGGTTATTGTAAAGTTCCATTCTGTGGAAGATGTTTCTTTTTGTGATAAGATAAACACAATAAGAATTGTTGGAAAGCCACAGGTCAGCACAGCTTATTTTGAGAGAAACAGCAATTGTTCAGCTGAGACTGAAAATAGCTTAAACGTACTGCAGTGTAGTTTTGGACCTAAAGTTATTGCCATAGCACGTAAGAAGTGGCTGCCATCAGAATTTCTTCAGGCTTCACCTGCTTGATGTCTGTATTAGTTGAAGTACACCAAATAAATTGTAGAGGAATTAAATAGTCAGTGCTGTTATTTATATGTCAGGATAGTTGTAGAAAATGTGCTGCTCCATAAATGTTTGAGGTGCATGTATTAATGGAATGCAGTTAGTGTTGACTTTTAGACAGCATCTGAGATGTGAACATGTTTTCATCTGTTGGGTAACATCTGTGCTGGTGTGCTATTATTCTGGGAAAGCACCACTAAACTTAGTGACTTGGTCTTTTAAAGTGGATTGAATGAATTCCAGGTTTTGTTTGTTTGATCTGTGTAGCACTAAGTGCCACAGTTTTAATAATGTATCTTATTTAGGGTTTTTGACACCGACCCTTTTTTCCCCTCTATTTATTTATTTAATAAATTTATACTTGGTGAGAGCTAAGAGAGGGGGTATGCAGTGGTATGCAATGATGTGCAATAATAATAGGAATATTTTAATTGTTACTAACCTTAAAAAAATTTACTATTGTCTACAAACAACCTTTCTTATGTGCAGTTGGTAGACACTGAGTCAGTTATTTATGCAGTTTGTTTTGCCTTTCCAAACTTCTCCCATCCTTAGGATGGAAAATAATTGAATGAGAAGATAAAATATACCTTAGGGCTCTTGCATTTATAATGACCCTTTTTTAAAATTAAAGGTGCTTAGTTTCCTATATCTTATACTTTGAGTATGAAAATGTTCATTATGTCAGCAAAAGAGCTGCAGGATTTTAGATTCTTTATTCCCTTATGTAACCACAAGCTCCAGAGCCCTTCAAGTTCATGAACTCGATGCCTGTAACATTAAATCATGCTGCGGAGTGGGAAGGCTGAAAATGGGGCTCAGCACTCTTGTTAAAGGAGATCCTAAACACAGGTGCTGGGGGAAAAAGGTAGAGCTGTAAGAAGAGTATGTGGGAAGGCAGTACAGAGCACTAACTGCACTACAGGTATGGAAAAAGAGAGTTTAAGATTTTCTCAGTTGTGGAAGTGCATTAGTCTGTTAAGATGACAGATCCTGGGATTTGGTCAAGGAGATGGAGGGGCTCCCAGGAGAGAGTAAAGGGGGAAGACATTGGAAAATTTGACCAGCATTTCACACGAGTGAGTTGTCTTTTTTAACGTCTGTGTAAATACTTGATGCCTTTTTTATTCCTGTTTTTGTAATGAATATTGATTAGCTGTTTAGAAGTATAAACTTATTTCTTTTTCATTTGTTTTAGATATGTGAATGGCCATGCAAAAAAGCATTATGAAGATGCACAGATGCCTATGAGCAATCATAAGAAAACAGAAAAACAGGAGAAAGTTCAGCATACTGTGTGTATGGATTGCAGTAGTTACAGTACATACTGGTAAGGGTTTAAACACTGTAATCTGACAAGTTTTTATATACTAGAAGGTGAAAACATCAGACTCTTGTGCAGCATTATATTACACACCTTTCTGAGCATTTCATCTTTTGATTTCCAGACCTGTCTTTTTGGAACACTCTGCTTTTCCATGTGTATTGTAGCACTGGCTATGGCTAAACCCTCACATGTCAAATGACTTAAATAGAAGAAACATTTTGAAATGAGTGCTGTGGGGTTTGGAGTTGCCTCTGTTTGCTTTGGGGTATGTGGAGACCTAAACCTCTTAATTGTGAAAGCTGTTTGGTTGTCATTGCTCCTTCTATCAAGCCGGTGAGCCTTTCACATATCGTTTATTTGTCAGGATTCAGAAAATAATCTATGACACTAATTTCTGCCCAAGAGATCTGAGCTTGAGTTGTTTGTGTGTTGTACCTTCTGTGAGTCTGGGAAACGTGATGGCTCCTGTTGGGGAGCAGCATCAAGGCTCTGGCAAGAGTAAGGAAAATAATCAGAAATGTTTCTTTAAACAGCACAATGACATGGGCTGATTGGTTCTGTGGGGTTCTTGCAGTGTGATAAGCACTGTTTAGGGAAACTTAATTTTGGTGTGCTAATGTTGGATTCCCACTGTCCTTGCTCCCCAGAGGGCAAAGCCTGGCAGTCAATGGAAAGCACTGCTTTTTGCCTCAGCATCCTCCATCCTCTTCTCCCTTAAGCAAACCTGTTGACAGGGGTGTCCCCATTTGCAGGTGCTCTGTTGTTACTTGTGCAGTGTAAATCTCAGGGAAATCCCTGTCGTGGTCTTGTAAAATTACTGGATATGTGGCTCCGCTAATGGGTAGTTTGTTCAAATAATTGGGTGTCTTTTAGGTACTTCATCAGGAAAAAATCTTTTTGTTGAAATTTGGGTATCCAGTTTTATGAGGAATGCTTCTATAAGAAATATTTTTATCCCCTGCAAATAAAACTCCAGTTAAGTGATTTCACCTGAAGAAATGTTGTTTGGACCAACTCAAAAACTGCTCAGATGATGCAAGCAGCTGTAGGTATTTGAGCATAGAAGAAAGGTTTGAGTAGCCTTGTGATGTAGGGGAATTTTGCTTTCATTTGCATTTTATTTTAGTGGCCAGCATTTTTATCTGCTCCTAGATGAGTACGTGAGAAAACAGCCACGTTTTCTAAGGGATACATATACACAGGTTACCAGCTTTGCAACAGCTGTGGGAAGCTAGTTTCACTTTCCCAGTTGTAACTGGTAGCAGTTCTATGTTGTGGCTTTTTGTTTTGTTTGAACTATGTGCTGTCTTCCAGTCATTCTGAAGGTAATAATCTGTGGAGGAATTTTAGCAGGGTATTTGAAGTCTTGATTATATCTCCATTATGACAAATAGTGTTCCTAACTTGCTGAGGCTTGATGAGTTAGAGCAGCAAGGCTGAGCTCCCTGCTGACCTTACCCCAAACCCCGTGTGGGCATTGCAGAACACTCGCAGCCAGACTGGGGGCTGTGGGAGCTGCCACTGTCCCCAGCTGTGCTGCTAAGGGCAGGCAGACCTGCACCTGGGGAGGTGCCTGTTTGTGGTAGCACAGAAGGGAAGCAGTTCAGCATGTGATGTCTTTTCTGCTGTAGTCGAGGGCTGAGTCATCTGTGGATGAACTGGAACTGATTGTAGCCAGCTTCGCTCTGGGGAGTTCCTGTTGTGGGTAATGCACCAGCAAATTAGAGCTCCTCTGCTAATGTAAAGCTGAACAAGTTTCAAAAGCAGTTTGCTTTCATTTAGAATATTTCAGGTTTTTCCCACATGATAATCAGGAAAAGATACTTGAATTTGTTACTGCACCCAATTAAAATGAGCACAGAAGTTTAAAGATGAAGCAGAAGGCATCCAGATAATTTTCCCCCTTTATTTTGGACAGTATTGTGGAGGCTGCTGTCAGACAGTGCTACCAGTTAAAGCAAATAGTTGGGTAAATTTGAGACATAATTATCTATTGTAGAGAGTGAGTTTGAAAAGGCTGTTTGTTAGCTTCAGTGTAGATGTGAATTCAGTAGACAGTGCTAAGTTTATGCCACAGTGGTTCTTTTAAGTGAACTTTTATGTAAAGATGAATATTTATGCTGCCGGTGTGGGCTGCCTCAATTATTTGAAAGTCAATAAAATACCATCCTAAGACTTAAATGAATTTTACTTCTACTGTAAAAATAATGCAGATATTTTTATTTGCAGTTCTGTTTACTGCACAAAGTTGAGCAGGATACTCTTATTCCATTTTTATCCTATGGATCCTGATTTACTGTGCTCCTTAGCTTGCATGATAGCAGTGGTGAACAGGCCTGCAAGGGCTTTCTGAGAAGGCAGCATTTGATCCTTTGCCTTCCTTTGGCCGTGCCATAACCTGTCATGCAGCCTTTCCAGAGGGTTGTTTGATTACTCAGTCCTCTATTCAACTGCTCAGTCTTAACAATGGAAAAGTTGAAAGAATTTGTTAGTATTTTATTTATTATGAGAGTACAACTCCTCTTCTTGATTCTTTGGTCACTTTTGAGACAATAGATGCAATACTAAACCCTCAGACTAAATTACATTTGAGACCTTAACTGCTGAGAAAAAGAGAGTCCTGAATCCCACTTTTTGGAGGTAATCAGCCTTTCAGTTAGTTCTAAAGTACTACACACAAAGAGTTTGCAAGAAGTACAGATCTTTTTTGTCTTCAAATTATTGTAGGGTGCTTTCTCCTGCTGTGTTAGTTGTTTTTTGTGCACAAGTAAAATGATACGTGTAAGAGCCCTGCTTTCCTGAAAGAGGACTCTTGTAAATTGGTTTTCTCTGTCCTAGTGCAGAGACAGTTGGCACAGAAGAAGAAAGGCTCCCCTGTTTATATATTTGCATAATATGTTTCCTGTGTTCATTTAATCCCAGACACAGTTTGCAGGTCAGATTTCTCACCCATTACCCTCCTTGATATCCCTTAAAGGGGCACAGTTGTGTCAGGGGCATGTGTGTGTTCCTGGCTGGTATAAAAATAACCAACTGTCAAGGACTTAGAAAAATTCTTTTTTAGTCTCTGTGAGGATGGTTCTCTTTAAAAAACAAACCAGACTTACTATGCTGGTGCTATGAGCATTGGAAAATGAGATTGCTTAGTACTATTATTTTGCATTCCACCATCAGTGAAAATAAGAGTAAAAAAGCCTTTTATCCAGACAGTAAAACTTGAGCTCTTTGTTTACTTGCATAAGGTGTTGGCATAACTAAGGAAACCTGGGTTTTCTTAATTTTTCCTATCCTTCAAATCTAGTCAGGGCTTTTAAACACAGCATGAAGTTCTGTCCCTGCTAAGCACTGTAGCAGCGCTAAGCACTTGTGTTCCCAGAGCAGTGCATGCATTCACTGGCTCACTGCCATTTTAGAAGCAAATGAGGCCAGGCCTTGGAGGTAGCAGAGGTACTAAAAATAGAGTGTGTTGAGGAAAATACTGTGCTGAGCCATATAAGGGACCCTCTGTAAGGTATAGAATTTGTTCTGTGTCATTGCTGTTAAAGCATATTGTAGAGCTGCTGTATGCAAAGAAGGTGTTGGTAAATTTGCAGTAGTCCAGGGGATCACACATTAAGCGTCTGTTTTGAATGCCAGCTTTACATATACGATGTAATTTCTCAGCAGTTTGCCCTTAACGTGTGTAGGCTTAGCAAATTTAAGTTACTAAAACATAAACTACTTCTCACTGTTTACTTGGTTTATCCAAAATAGGTTGGAGGTATTGCTGTTATTTCTAATAGTAGCGCTGAATCCCTCAGTGTTGCAAGAGAGGTGGTTTAAAAAAACCTACTGATCAAAAAGAGAAATAGAAGTTGGTCTTGATTTAAGTGAAACTTAAAATTACTTTTCCAGTGTTGGAAGAACCCTGACATTTACTGATGTATTTGGTTTTATTCTTCCATCTTGGGGCAAGTGCTAAACTGGTATGTAAAAATAAGGTTAATGTGATCTTCAGGGCATGGGAGCAATTAAATCATCTTTCAGCAGTAAGTTCTCATAGAGGCTTTCAGTGAGGTTGTGTCTGCTTCCCTCCCCTGCTTTCTGAACCGTGGCTACTCCAGCGTCAGCAGCAGTGTAACTGTGCTGGTGCAGCCGGGGTGCCCCTCCTGCTCAGGGGCCCCAGCTGTGTGTTCAGCTGGGCTGGTTTGCTCCCAGGGTGTCCTGGGGGAGTGGCAAATGCACCAGCACCTCATTAGGCCTTTGTAGGTGGCTCAAAAAGCTTACAAGGACTACCTAAGACATGGCTGAAAAATAAGCACATTAAATGAACAGACTTCCTCCCTCTCCCAAACTAACTTGTTCTGTGGCCATTTTTAAAAATGTAAAAAAAAAAAAAAATCCAATACTAGTAATCTTACTAATTTCTAGATCTTGTGTAAGTCCCATAACTGCTGTGTGCATTGTTTGGATGTCTTGAGTCATGTTAATTTCTCTTCTCAGAAGCAAAAATCAAGGTCCTGAACAGACTGATCTTAGGGACTCCATTCAGTGGCAAGGACCTTTACTTTCTCAACTCTGTAGCCTTTTCAAGAATATAGTGTTCAAAATAACACTAGCAATACTGCAGATTTATGCAACAAAGAGTGTTGTGAATTCCAGTGTGCCTGAAGTCAGTAGCTTCATTAAATTAGGAAGCAAATGTGGATCTGCTCCAGCAGAGGAGTAGCCTGAGGTGATGATGATGTATTTTGCATTTGAGTCACTCTTGTGCCAAAGGGGAAGGAGAGACATAGCTACAGTTCTGACATTAAACATATACAAAGTTAGTTTTGCTCACAGGCCACGTTCACTTGCCTCCAAAATTTGAAGCTGTAATTTGACACTTCACCGTAAGTACAGGAACTGATGAGTGATGGAATGATATTTGTGGTTAAGCACGGTGTGCAAGTTGCCACAGACTTTCTGGCCTGACTTTGGAAAACTCAAGTGATCTCTTAGTCTGTCTTCCTGGGTGTTTTTTCAATAGCACAAACTTCTGTTTTGTATATACCTGTTCAGCACTTCAAGTTTCAGTGATAACTTTACACTGTTAAAGTAGTTTAAAAATTAATCAAAGCTTTGTATTCTGTTTAGCAGGGGTCAGTTTTTCTTTTCTGAAGACTACTGAGTCTGCTATTGGTTACACTGTTTCAGTTTTTGTTGAATTGGAATTCTGCCTTGGCCCAGTCAGTACATCGTGTTTTTCATTTCTAATAGAGAACTAAACTAGAAGAAAACCTAAGTAATAAGATGTTGCCTGTACCCTCTTCTGCTGGAGGGGGGTTCTAGGAGGGAACCAAGCTTAGTGTGAGGTGCTGTGCTCCCCAGTTCTCGTCATAATCTTCCACTGGGTCCCTTCGGTGCTTCCCAAACGTAGCCTTGTATGGTTTGATCTGCTTCACTGAGGTGCTTTGCGTATTCTGAAAAATGTTTTTCTTGCAGTTATCGCTGTGATGATTTTGTAGTCAATGATACCAAGCTGGGCCTGGTACAGAAGGTCAGAGAGCACCTACAGAACTTGGAAAAGTAAGTAGTGTGTTTGCATCCAGACTGCCTTGGGCAGACTTGTAATAGTGCATCATTTACATGCTGTTTGTTTCACATGTGAATATGTATCTAATTACCTGAGTCTTAACCCTTCTCTGTGTCTGACACTGGGTTTAAAAACCTTTTCATCACTGAGAAGCAGAGGTGTAGAACAAATGGATTTGATTGATCCTGGTCATAGGTATTGTTTCTTACACAGTGAATCTTGCAGAAGCAGCATATGATGATCCAGGAATTTCTACCTAAAAAATAATTCCTGTCTTTTTCCATAAAAATGAGAGAGATTTTTCAGAATGAAACAAATAGTGCTGTCAGAGCTTTGTCAAAAAAAAAACAGAGTAAGCTTTTTTTATCAGAGAAATTAAAGAAGTACAGATGGAAGTAGTATTTGAATTATTTTTATAGTTTGATTTGCTAGCAAGAAGAAAGTCTTATGAAGTTGGAACTGTACAGAAGAGACATTTTTTCCTTTGCCTCTGTCTGGTGCTGTTCCACTGGAAAGCAGATAATCTAATCTGGGTGATGGATGTGCTGTGGCTAGTCCCAGAGAGCAAAGAGTGCTTGCACAGTTGGCCTGAAAACCTTACATAATGCCAAACAGAAATACCTCTGCATTCAGTGATTCCAAACACCTCAGAATGGCCCTGGGTTCAGGCAGGACTCCTGCAGGAATTGCTGTGATTTGAGGAAATGTCTGGATCCTTCCTTACATGTATTGATTACTTGGTAGGTTATATTAATATTTTAATTATTTTCCATCCTCTATTGATGGCCTTGTCAGGTACATAATGAGAGGTAAAGATGTTTAAGCATAATGAGAAGTGCACATCAGTATTTTGGAAATGTCCAAGAGAGCTAAGTTTTCGGGAGGTAAATGATACTGTACAGGCTTCCATTCTGTGTAATGATAGTTTCTGAATGCTTGGGGGGCTTTTTAATTTAAAAAAAAAAAAAAAAAAAGGGAAAAAACCTACCAACCAAAACCCCAAACCCTGAAACAAGCTATGACTTCACTATCAAATTAGAGAGAAGTGATCAACTGGATTAATTAAGAGGCTATTGATGTGTGAAAGAATAAGTGATTATTTTTGTAACTTGGTATTACACAAATGTTGCAATTTTGTGTATTTTTATTTAAGTAAGAGAAGTCAGCTATAATACACAAGTGCTAACATTCCACATATCCTTGATTTTTGGTAACTTAACTTTGTCCTGATTTTTTTAAAGTTCTGTTTTTAAAGGCTTGGATGAGTGTCCTGACAGAAGTATTTTATTTCTTTGACTTAGGAAAAAGATGAATATTTTAGATGACAAGTAGCTGCTAATAAGGCCACTCTTGAGGGCAGAAGCAGAACACGCTGCACTTAACTCCCTGGTGGGCTGTGGGTGCCCCAAGGGAGGTGCAGCCCAATTTCAGACTCCACAGCAATGGGGAGCCTGTTTGCTGTCACTGACAACTGGTGACAGATGTAATCACTGTTAAACATGAGCTGATTTATTTTTGCTGGTCCATTCCACAGAATAGTTTGTTTTTGTGGTAAATAACTGCTTTTAATTGCTTTTCAACAGTTCAGCCTTTACATCAGACAGACATAGGAAAAGAAAACTATTGGAAAACTCATCTCTGAACAGCAAGTTATTGAAAGTAAATGTAAGTACAGCAGATCTGGTACAGTGAGTTTAAAGGGTTTTTGTAAACCTGCTGGGGTTTATAGTTGGCCTAGACCCAAATTCTGCTTGGTGCACTTCAGCATCTTCTGGCCACACACCTAGAAAAGCCCTTCACACATAATCATGGTTGACACTCTGCTGCATTTCTGTTGGTGTAGACTGTTAGCTTCCCTGGGCTTTAGAAGGGTTTCATGTCAAGATGGAGCTTTGCTTTTCTGAGCAGGCAAGGGTCTTCTGTCTTTTTTTGGTTGGGTTTTTTTTTAGTTCTCCCAGGTGCAGAAGGCAAAGAAGGAGGTGCACACTTTTGAGGGGAGGCTAAGAGTAATTGTTAGCAAAAAGTAAAAATGTTACCAGGTTTTTAAAAGAACTTAGTGAAACTTCCTTTCAAGAGGAACTGTGGGCTATTTTTAAGCTTTTCCTCTCCTTGTTTCATCTTCCTGCTATTTTAACTTCAGATCTGCAGGATAGCACCCAGGAGAGGAGGATCCAGCCCTGGCTAGATGGCTGAAGGGCTGCATAGTTTCTTCCAGACAAAGAATGTCCCAAGTCAAATGTCTCTTTTGCAGAGTTGGATTAAGGGAGTTTCTTATTTTCATAATTTCTCCCAGGTTTTGAGGGTGGATAGGGGAGATACCCAGCTGCAATCAACTGCTTCATTTTCACCCTTGGGAAAATGAGGGAGAGATGGAGCAGAGCTGGAGGGATTTAGTTACTTTAAAAAATGTACTACTACAGTCTAGGGTTGTCTGAATGTGCTGTCTGTGCTTCCTGTACGGTTCCAATCTTGCAGAGATTGAGGAAGCCTGGGAGAAGTAGTGCAGCTTTCTTGCTATAGCAGTACACAGCATCATTGTCTGGAAAACTCAAAGCCAGTAAAAACCAGGAGAAAAATTCCAGGCAATGTTTAGATAAGGACAAGGCAGAATTAGAAAGCATGAACTAAATGCTTCTTTTATTCTTCCTACTCTGTGCTGTTTTGTCAGTTTTATTAATATTTCGATATTGCCTCTAACAACAGATTATCCTTTTGTTGTTGGCATGTTGAATTCTTATCTCAAGCCGCAGGAGCACTGCTGTGTGCATTAGTGCTGTGCTGTGGTACTTGGGGCAAGAGTGAGAAAAGAATATACTCAGGACACTGTGGTGTTTGCACTTTGAGATACTGAAAGATAGCCAGCTTTTAAATTCTGTTAGAACAATGAAGAATGCCCAGAAATTCAGTGAACTTCCAGTGTGGTATTTTGTGGACAATGGAATGTGTCCAAGTGTTGCAGATTTTAGAATCATAAATGCAACATTGTCCACATTTTTCTTCCCTTTCCTCCCCACCCACCCTAGAGATAATTTGACCAGAAGCAAGCTCATCTGTGGATTCATTGTTTTAGGCTGTAAATGGTGTGTATTTTGCTTCTCTTTTTTCAACTCTTTGCCTTTTCTTTGCACAGTCTAACCTGGCTGTTTATTTCCCAAGTAAATGCTGTTGTCTTGTCTTTCATTAACCCTTCTGGCCACCACAAAACCCCACTGAGACTCAGACTAGTGCTAGTGACTTAAAAGCAACCTGGAGGTGGCCACACTGCATATTAGACATGGAAAAAGATGGATGAGGATTGGCACTTCCATTTTTCAAAGGCAGTGTGGATGTGGGGAAATTGCTGTCCGGTTCTCACTGACCACTATTGGAGTGTGAATATTTAACATATATACACACAATTCCTTGGCAGTAAGAGCCTGTGATTATCTCTGTGTTGCCCTACTCTAGATTAATTTGCACAGGAAAAGACATAGTATAGTTTTCTCTTGGCAGGAATGAGTAAGAAACAGTTTTGTCAAGAGTTTGTCAAGAGTTTGTCAACAGTTTGTCAAGAAGGAACTTGACAAACAATGCAGTTTGAGCTGCTGAGCTGATTGCTTTGGCCTTGCAGCTGCACTCAGTGTAGTTGGTTATTGTTCAGATCTGTGCTGATCCAACAGTGATGACTCTGGAGGGGGGGAAGTGGTGGAGCAGAGATAAATCTTCCTTTAACCTAACCATCCTCCTTGCAGGGAAGCACCACTGCCCTTTGTGCCACAGGACTTCGGAACCTGGGGAACACTTGTTTCATGAACGCAATCCTTCAGTCTCTCAGGTACCTTCCACAGCTCTCCCACCCTCTCAGGGGCTCCTGTGCTGCAGCATTGGGCAGGTGAATTTGGCAAGTTCCCACTGGACAGAAGGGTACCTGGATTTGCCGGAGTGGGTATGGGGGAGGTTGATGAAGCTGTTCCATGGTGTAAGGCACATCCTGTGGTGCAGCATTCCAGAGGAAACCAGCCTTGTCCTGGGCAGAACAGAGAGTGCCCCTTCACTGCCCAGGCTGGTGAAATACATTAACTTCCTCAGCAGATGCAGTCTGGGTTGTCAGGAAATGATAGCTCAGTCTGGCAGGGTGTCTCTTAGTCAAAGCAGAGCCAAAATGTAATTATTTTAGGAATGACAGTGATATTTGCAGGTCTGCTGAGTTACTGACAGAAGGTGTTTGCTACAGTGTTTCTTTTGTCTTGAACTGTTTGTGATTGCCACCCTGTGTCACTGCATGAAGTGGTGTCTATGCATTTCAAAGAACAAGCTCCAGAATACATAATATTCTCCTTTTTTCTCTGCCATTTAAGGATTTAATTCCTATTTCCTTTTTCCTAGTAATATTCAGCAGTTTTGCTGCTACTTCAAAGAGTTGCCTGCGGTGGAGCTGAGGAATGGGAAGACGGCAGGGCGGCGAACTTACCACACCAGGAGTCAGGGGGATAACAATGTGTAAGTTGTGTGTGCCCTGTGAGCTCTGAGCTGTGCAGGAACAGCAGGTGTGGGCTGCTGTACACTTCTGATATTGCACAATGCACAGGGGACAGAGGCACACAGGAATAGTTGTCTACAAAGAGAGAAACCTGTATCACTGGCAGCTTGCTGTTACAGGTCTGGTGCTGCAGGGAGAGGCAGTCACATACAGCAGGTAGTGCTGGAGTGTGACATGTTAAATCACGTTGAGAAGTCCTCTTGATATGTTCTGCTGACATCATGCTGCTGAATTCCAGCTAAAATAGGGCCATGGGGATGTGACTGCAAGTCAACCTGCTGCTACTACCACAAAAAAAATTCAGGAGTAAGTGATTCATGACCTGTAGGTTGTTCGAACAAGTGTTAAAGGGATGATGTTAGCAGAGTCTGCACTAAATGGGCAAACGGTGCACAGGTGTTCACATGAGTCCTGAACATCTGAAATGTATTTTTCCTAAGCTGTGTGTTTTCAACATTATGGGTGGGATTTTGGACATAAAATCTTTGAAGCTACTGGAAAGGATATTTACTTAGTTACAGTCTTAACCCAGCTAATGTCTGATACTTGTACCATTGAACAAGTAAACCTCTGAGGGTTGTAACACAAACCCACATTGAACACCAGCTTTTACTTTCTTTACAGTTCACTTGTGGAAGAATTCAGAAAGACACTCTGTGCTTTATGGCAAGGAAGCCAAACTGCATTTAGTCCAGAGTCTTTATTTTACGTTGTTTGGAAAATAATGCCAAATTTTAGGTAAGTTTTCTTTTTTTTAAATAACAACACTCTTGATTGGAACTACATATTGCTGCTGTCTTACTCTAAAATGGGCTGCATTCACAGGATGCAGTCTCTGCAGCTTTCCATATGCCTACAGATGTGCTTTGAAAAGGATCTTTGCTTTGATCAACAGTTTTCTGTTCATCAGTAGTGCTTGCTTTTTGCTTCTGCCCTTCTACCCCATATAGCAGTGTCAGAGAAGACAGAGATATCAAATGAGAAACAGAGGTAGTTGTACCTTTGAGCCAGTGCTCCAAAAGAATCCAGCTCTTGACTGGTAGGTAAGTGCCAAGTGCAGGGTGTTGTCAGAACCCAGGCTTGGCTGCAATAAGAAAATTATGTAGTCAGATTAAAAAAGATACAGCACTTACAGGCCTAAATGCAAACATACTGGCTGAAACTTCCTTGATTCTCTCAAAGTACAGTAGTCACCAGCTGGACGTGATCTAAGGGCTATAAGGGAAAAATCCTGTGCATAATAAGTATTTGGGGCCCATACTGACAAACCAGACGATAAAAAGAAAGAGAAAAAGAAGGTTACCCAAGTAAACCCAAATATCATTCCTCTCCAAGGTCTCCCTGTCCTGGCCCCCGAACCTCTTTCAAAGGAGCACTGAAACCTGTTAGGATATATTGTGATGAAGGTAAGTTGCTCCATGTTCTCAGATAGTAAAGATATTCTCTTACTTGTTATATCTCTAGCAGTGCTGAAAAGATGCTGTGAACACATCTACCCAATGAGTAACCCTAACAACACAAATCTGTTTATTCTGTTCTTCACACTACCAGTTATGTTTCATTTGGCTTGTGAGAATCAAGGAAGTTTAAAACCAGTAGTTGCAAGCAGTGACCAAAACATTATAGGCAAACAAACATCATCCCTAATGTCTGTGGGCAGTTTCCCTATTACAGCCTTCTCTATAATTCTTGTTAGACCGAGTGAGGAACCTGTTCCTGACGTTCCTCAAGCAAATTTTCAGCACTGTGGATTCTATCACAGCTTTTAAAAGAAAAAGTGCTGTTTGTTCGGGTTCTCCCTCTTCCCTTTTTATTCCCAGTTTTCTGGGAGCATGTCCACGATTAATGGATAAGGGAACTCATAAAATCAAATGGAGAATAGAGTCAGCTGCTTTTAGCAGGTGCCCACTCCCACATGATCCAGGGAGAAAACTTGAATTTGTTCAGTGCTTAGTTGAACCTTGTAAAAGCTAACGAAGCTGAAATTCCAGCTGTGTCTTGTGTGCTTCCTGGGAGATGGGGAGAAGGCGGCTGGATGGATGTGTGGAATTAAGGTGGAGCTACTTTGGGGTGTGCTCATGGAGCCTGAAGTGGTGGGGCAGGGGAGAAGCAGCTGGAAATGGTTCAGTAGTTTTAGTCCAACAAGATTTTGGTTATTAAAGTGAAGGACTGAGAGTGCTGCTCTCCCTGAGGAGGGTTATAGAAGCACCTGCTGCTGCCCTCCAGGCCCCTGTGCCTCACACTGCAGCAGGGAGTCGAGAATGCCGTTTGTAGTTCCTACAGGCACAGCTGCAGGGCCTCTGGGCACTCCTGCTGCTCCCTGGCTGCTGTTGTGCTGCATGCCAGGGCAGTTCTGCAGCCTCATGCTGACTTGCAAGATGTGTGTTTTGTCCAATTTACTTGCTGTATAAATAATGTGCTCTATTCTCCTGGTAACTGATCCTGTTCATATCCTATCCTCTTGCCATGGGGAAAAAGTGTTGAGGGTGGGCTTGAATTGAATTGCTTCGGGTGGATGGATATCAGTCTTGTTACACCATCAGAGTAACTCTGCTTTTTGCTGAATTTATTTTAAACAGTGCATTGTCCATATTGTCGTGTCCTTTTAAAGACCTGTGTTTATAATTATGCTTTTTAACAAACCCAAAGAATTGTCCATCTAAAATTGGCATACTTACATGCAAGTATAAATACATGCACCAGGAGCACAGCCAGCAACGTGGAACAATTACAGACGTTTATTTGTTGCAGAGCAAGCACCAAGCTCTTTTATGAGGAATTGCATGTCGAAAAGGTGTCTGAAGCAAAGACTTTCCATAAATGTAATCTTTGGCTGCTTAATGTGGTTGCTTATGGGGTTATTGAAGAAATCTGTATTCAGTAAACTAAGCAAATCCTGTGCTACCCTAACTACTTCAAAGCCCCACACAATTAACGTGCAGCTTTGAATCAGAGTTCAGTTTTACTACTTTGTTTTAACAAATGTATAATTATTTTGTAACTTTGGGACATTAAGTCCTGTTTTAGGCTGTACAGGACTGTGGCCTGTTGAAGCACAGCAGTGTTTCTGTGTGCTGGGTTTTCTGTTGTAAAAGGTAGACAGTGCTGCTCATGTGTCTATATACAGACTCCTCAATTTATTTTAAAGCTGCTGGTTTGGAAGAAAGCATTCCTGTAATCCAGCAAGGTGAAAATCTTTATTTTTATTCTGTTATCTCCTAGTAATACTCTGATAGGATGCATCTGTGTTCCTCACTAACACATTAGCCTCACATTGCCTCTTTCTGTTGCACTGAGTCTGTTCTCATTTCTCTATACCTCTGGGTACTCTGCCATGAGTTTTAGAGGATTTTCCCTCCCCTGAGCACTCACATTAAACACCCATTTGTATTTCTCTCCCAGACATTCCTACCTGACAGTTATTGCCAGCACTTAGGTGGGGTGTGGGGGGTGGAAAAGGGGAGGCCTGATAAAACAGCTTGTGAGAATGGACAGGAGGAGGAGGGGAAGGCAGCTCTTGCTGTGTAGGGATTTCTGGAGCTTAGGCCTACAATGACCTGCAGTACTTATGTCAGTTGTTGCACAAAGCTTTCAGTGTTTCACGGTGTATCCTTTCTTGCTGTGTCTCACAGTGCAGCCTAATGGCAAGTGAACAGCAGTTGCTTGTTGAATTTGATGCATGATTTAGCTTAAATAACTTAAAAGGCACCTTTTACCCTGATGGTTTCTCTGTTCTTTTTGGTAAGGTTTGTTAGTGGTGAAATAATAATGGTGATTGAGCAGCATTGCTGCTGATGGCACAGCACATGTGAGACTGGAGCCCTGTCCTTCCAAATCCAGATGCTCAAAAGATGCTCTGAATACCTCACCATTACCTCCCTCTCCCAGAAAATTAGTTATGCAGGGGAGGTGTGCAACTCAGAGCATGGCTGTAGATCTCATCATAGTGAGATGGTGCTCTCATCCTTACTATTTCAGACTTCCTATTGGTGCTGAAGGATGCATGTGGAAAACAAACCTAGAGACTAAATTCATTTAAATGCCTTTGGTGAGGAGGGGAATAAACAGACAAACAAACACTTGTACCTGCCAAAGTGAGTGGGAGCAGTGACTGAATAAGAATATACTGACTCTGCATCCCCCATAAACTGTACCTTTTGTGATGTCTTTCTTTTGAATCTTACCAGGTTTGAGATTACAGTATATTGACCCTAATCTGTGCCAGATCCAAAGCAGGGACAAACAGTGCCCTGTCTGAATGAGATGCAAAGCAGCTCTGCTGAGGCACAAATCAAACACAGTCAGTACCACAGGAGACAGAGGAGAAGGCCCTGCTGCCTTCCATTGTGTACTTCAGTTAACAGGACGCAGTCCTGGGGTACCCCTGGCGCAGGCAGGGCTGGCGAGGCCAGATCACAAGATGGCAGCTGTGCCAGGCCAGTGTGTGAGCCCATGGCAGCTGTCTGCTGCTCCCTGCTGTTTTCTCTTCCTGCCTGAATTGTATATTCTTAAAGGCTTCTGCATTCTCACAGAGGTGTGCAGACAGCACGGGCTGCAAAGGACCATACACCCAATTTGTCAGGACATTGCTCTGCCTTTCCAGAGGCTGCTTGGAAAACTTTCTTGGTACCAAGCACACACAGAAAATAATCACAGTATGATTAAACAAGCAAAGGGTTTTTCCTGTGCCCAGCTCTGTGTTGCCTCTAAAGCAATTCTGTTGTTGTTTCCTTTTCTCTTAAGGGGATACCAGCAGCAGGATGCCCACGAGTTCATGCGTTACCTTTTGGACCATCTACACCTGGAACTCCAGGGTGGCTTCAATGGTGTTTCACGTTCAGTAATCTTGCAAGAAAATTCTAACTTGTCTGCAAGCAACAAATGTTGCATGTAAGAAGTGGTTTTTAATTATTTCAAAGCCTTCATGCCTTTGCATGGGTCTGCATGGGGTGGCTCTGAAATTGCAGATTCAGGGTTCCTTGTTTTAAGTTTTCTTCCTTGCCTCTAACTTTAGGCAGTGCAAAGCTGCAGGTTATAAAGATGAGTGTTCTGTAGGATCTTTGTCCTTTCAAAAGGAAGTGTCTTACTTAGATCAGCAGTTTTCATAGGTGTGAGTGAGCACATGGACTAAGTTGTAAGGACATTTTAATTCATTAGTTTTTTCAGAAATAAAAAACTGTATTTTCTATACCCCAAAGAATTCTTTCTTCTCCCCAGACAGTATCATTGTCTTAGGGTGATAGATAGCCTGAATGCTGCAGGAACAAAAATGACAGCCAAAGATTTTGATATTTAAATTGTCAGCAGACCTCCTGGATTAATGACTGAGCAGTGCAGTTAGAGCTTGAAGTCAGGCTTCCTGCAGATGATCTTGTGTATCACTTGGCAGTTGCAGTTGGCACTTTTTTTCTGCATAATTTTGATTTTCATGCTACTGTGTACCTTGAAACAGGTGTAATTGGAGTATTTCACTCTTCTGCCTGTACTTCTCAAAATACTGTTGTTTGTGAACCCTCTCCCAGCTGTGTTGACTCTCAGATCAAAACTCTCACAGAGAGAAAACCTTTTATTTGCCTCAGGAAATACAGTTGTTGAGTTTGAGTCTCCCTTCTGTTCTGATTAGGACAGAGTAAGCAGGCCTGAGATGCAGGGTTTTATAGATGCTTTGTTAGGGAAAGCCTAGAGTTCAGACTGTGCTCTTTACTGCATTTCTGTTGTGTTGCTGATGCTTAAAAATCCCTCAGAAGGATCCTAAAATGTTTGTAGAATTGACATGTATTTGAAATCTAAACCAACCTTGTTTTGTCAGCATTTTGAATGTCAAAATCCAAGGAGAATTTAACCTTTGTTCACCTATCCACTGTAAATTTGTCTTGAGAAGGGCTGTTCAAATGCACAGTGAGGTGGGGTAAGCTGCCCTTCTGGTGAGGGCATGTGTACTTTAATGCCTCCAGTAATAAACAGGCTGTGAATGCTCTCTTGTTGTGCACCAGTTCATTTAACAGCTATTTCCTCCTGCTCAGGAAGCATTCAGATGAGCTGTAAAGATGTAGGTGGAGTGCAGGTAAGGAGCACAGGGTTCTGCAAGCCTTAGTGTCAGGTCTATAAGCACAAAATAGCAAGGTCAGGAGTTGTATAATAAGATAACTTCAAATTTGTTTTGTGTGTTTTTTAAATTGGACTGTGAGAAGCAGGCCCATTACATAATCTGCAAAAAAAAAAAAAAAAAGTAGGAGAGTAATGAAAGCTTAGAGAACAATGCTGATCTTGCACATTGTTTATCATGTCTTAATGCAACTTAAGCTGTCATTGGCAGTGAAGTGCAGAAACGTGCTCAAAGGAGTCAAAAGCACATGTAAGAAAGAGTGTAGAGTTAAAACAAAAATATGCTTGACCTACCTAAGAAAAAAGAACTTTTGTTTCAGATAAAGTCTTAACTACAGGGTTAAAATCCTGGCCCTGTGTGAGCTCCGCGGTAGAAATGCACCCAGCTGCCCCACAACAGTGACAGTTTGAGCCGCTGCTTAGAGCCCCAGTTCACCCTTTCGTTAGGTCCAAGATAAGCGGTGTAGCTACCACAGGTGTGGGAGGAGTCCCTGTGCAGCTGCAGGTCCAGTTCTGCCTGGAGCAGCCAGTCCCTGTTCGCCTGCTCTGTGGGAGGGGTGAGCACCAAGCATGGGACAGGTGTTTGGAATTCAGCTCAGGCTTTCTGGCTGACTGTGCTTCTCTGATGTGGTTTGTCTAGAAATGGAGCGTCTACTGTTGTCACTGCCATTTTTGGAGGCATTCTTCAAAATGAAGTCAACTGCCTAATATGTGGGACTGAATCTAGAAAGTTTGACCCATTCCTAGGTAAGGTGCTGCCTCTTATGTTCCAAATACCGTGTGACTTAGAGCAGAAAAATAAATCTGAAGCTTGATATATTTAGATGTCACATGACAGACCCAGAGTTTCAGCCTGAAAAGACCAGGCATTGTTCTATTCAGCCTTAATTTTGTTTTTTGAATCTTTGCTTTTCTAGACCTTTCGCTAGATATTCCAAGTCAGTTCAGAAATAAACGTACTAAAAACCAAGAGAGTGGACCAATGTGCACGCTACGAGGTAAGAGTGCTGGGCAAATGAAATCATACCAGGCCTCAAGAGGATTTTCTTTCTAGCCAGAGTATTTTAATGTAGTTCACTTTGCCCAGGCACTGATGTGCAGTGTTGCCTGTGGGTGTTTGCTGGGGCTCTGTGCCTGTGCCCACAGTGAGGGTGGCTCCTGAGGGTTCTGCAGTTAAACCACATCAGTGCAGTCCAGCAGCTTGGGCAGCAGTGCTGTTACTGACCTTGGCTTTTACAGGGTGTTAGTTTTTACACATTTGTGAACATACTTGCTGAAAATCATGAAATATTCAACTAAACCGTGTTGTTGTGTCTGTTCACTTTGTATCTAAAGCCTAACAAGCTTTAACAGTTGAATGTTCTATGTTAGAAAGTCATTTAGCTTTGTTTGAAAGCAGTTGTGCTGAATGTTGGATGGAATCTTGTTTGGAAGATGGAGATTTTGTGAATGCCTGTTTTTTTTCTTTCAAACTACTTCTAGCTGTTTTCAGGAACAGGGGAAGGTTGCATGCTACAACATGTTATTGTATTAAAACATTATTACGCTGCTTTTTTGCTGCTCAGAAGGATATAACTAGAATGGCTGCAGTAGATGAGCTGCTGTATTGCTGTATTAGTTATATTTCATGTTACAAAAATCACTTGATGTACCTGCTTTTTCTAGATTGTCTTCGCAGTTTTACAGACCTGGAAGAACTTGATGAGACAGAGCTGTATATGTGTCACAAGTGCAAAAAGAAACAGAAGTCCACCAAAAAATTCTGGATTCAGAAGCTACCAAAGGTTTGTGTAAGCATGAGAAATAACAGTGTAACAAAATGTCAAAGGAAATAATGGCTCAACCAAGACATCCCCCTCCCCATGGCTATTGCAGTGTCCAGCACGGAGTTCAGCCCCCTCCTCCAACACAGCTTTTGTAATTGTGCCCCTGTAGGTGCTATGCTTACACTTGAAACGCTTTCACTGGACAGCATATCTGAGAAACAAGGTTGACACGTATGTTGAGTTTCCCTTGCGAGGCCTAGACATGAAGTGCTACTTGTTAGAGGTAAGAAGACCTACTGATGCCTCCTGCAGGAATTTGTTCCATGACATGTGTCTTTATTACAAATTATAGTGGGTGCTACTGAGATTTGAAGAGTTTTCTGTTTTTTTCCTACTACAGCCTGAAAACAGTGGCCCTGAGAGCTGCCTGTATGACCTGGTGGCTGTGGTTGTGCATCACGGCTCAGGGTGAGTACATGGAGCCAGCCTGTAGTGGCACACAGCTTCCCCACTGAGGTACATGCAGAGTTCATGAAGGGGTTTCTGTCCCTAGGGGAGGTATTTTAACTGGAGGAGTTCAGTAATGGGCAGGGAGCTAAGGTGAATTCATTTTGATAGATCCAATGGAGTCAGTTCTGTGAATGCCCGCTGGCAGCCTTTGGGGTTAATGACTACATGTGTGAGATGAAATTAAAATAGTCTAGTACCTCTACAAATGAAAAACCCTAAACCAAGAGGAGGAGTCAGGGGGCCCTCCAAAAATTAATGCCTCCTTTTGAAATTCTTACTACAAAACAGGACTATTTTTTCCTCTTTTATTCATGTTGGAAGGTACATTTACATTTATGCTACAGAAGTGGATGAGCATGCTTGGAACAAGTACAGCCCATTACCTTTCCTGCCCCAGCAGTGAAGGCTCCCAGGCACGCCCCAGGGCTGGCTCTGGGCATATTTTGAAGTAAAGTTGCTGTGGGAGCCTTTTAACTTTTCCCAGCCCTGGACAGATCTGTTGAGAGTAACAGTAGAAGGGACAAGACAATGTGTTCTTGTAAAACTTTAAACTGGAGAACAAACCTCAAAAAGAGAAGCAGCTGCAGTGGAGGGCTCCGAGTACGTTCCTTCCCCAGGCTGCTGGCAGTCCCTCAGCCCCAGGAGCAGGTGCCTCAGGGAGGTGTCCCTGACTGTTGTCCCTGTGCCTGCCCCACAGCGTTGGCTCCGGGCACTACACGGCGTACGCAGCGCACGAGGGCCGCTGGTTCCACTTCAACGACAGCACCGTGACCCTGACGGACGAGGAGACCGTGGGCAAGGCCAAGGCCTACATCCTCTTCTATGTGGAGCGCCAAGCCAAGCCCGGGGCAGAGAAACTTTAATACCTCCTTTGCATTCTTACTTATCAAGGCAACGGGACAAACATTTCCATTTTCCATAAATACTTGATCCAAGACTTACTAAATTTCATTGTGCACTTTTCAATTTCCTCTTGTGGGTTTTAGTTTTGTTGTGTCAATGGTAGCATTTGACTTACTGAACTTGGACACAAACTAACTTTTTTTTAGTTATACCAGAAAACCTCAGCAGATTTTGATTTGCTGCTTTAGTTGTGATAACTCAATTTTTATATATATAGTTTCATGAAATAGTTATTTGACTTTTTTATATTAATGTTTTCAGTTCTCACTTTCTAAAGGCACATTTACATCAAAGAATCTCTGTCCTCCTTACAAGCAAGATAAATGTGCTTTTGATCATGAAGAGCAATACAACTTCGTGCTGTTCTCAGTGCTGTTATGTAGATATGATTTAATCTCTTTAAATCAAGGAATTGCGTGCACGTACTATTTTCGCTCGTGCAAGAAACCTAAACAGTGACCTCTGACCAATCATCCTTTGTCTGCAGAAGAGAGGTGATGTGGCATCATTAAATAGACCAGGTAATTGCTGCTATACTGGTGTGTATTCAGGCTGGTGACTTTCAGGAATCATTGTAAATAAACAGTTGGTTCAATTGTATCAGTCCTGCAATTTAATTCAAGTAGTCCTCTGCCCCCCATCCCCTTCAAATTTAAAACAATTACCTTAAAATTACCTGTCTAAATTACGTTGAGCTTTATGGTTTTTTAACTGAACCTGAATTGCATTAGACTTGGTTTAGACGGTCATCCTGGAAGTTGAACACTTAACTGCTTGAAAACTGGGGAGCCTTGGTGGCAGTTAGAATCCCAAGGAGAATCCCTTAGTTCCTGGTGGGAAGTACAACCTCAAGGGCTGGGTTTTGTGAGAACAGGCTTAGGTCTAAATGCAGCTCTGCCCCTTGCCTGCAGTGCAGCTGGCAGCAGGAGGAGGCAGATGGTGTTGCAGGTGCTTTGCATGGAGTTATTGGATCAGTTCAAATGCCAACTCCAGGGAAGCTGCTCAGTATCTCACAGCAGAGCCCACAGAGGGGAGGTGCTGAGCTGAGGTTCTTGTGGCTGGAGCAGACTCAGGGAACTCCTGTGGCATTCACACACTGCCCCAGGGTGGCATTTTTGTTCAGTCTCTAGGTGAATGCTGGAGGCAGGGTGCAGTTTCTAAAACCTGCCTATGGAATGGAGAAAGACTGTGCTAAAAAAACCCCAGCCAGTTTTAGCTCTACTGCTGAAGAGCAGAAGTCAGCTACTATGATGGAAAAGCAGACAGGAAAACCACTGTTGTAAAAGCCAGGAATCTGACAGAAAATGTGAAATTTGAGAAATGCTGCATTTCAGGTCTGTTCCCCCAGTCTGTCCTTCCTAGCTGGCTCCCTTGTGCCAAGCAAGGAGCTGGATGCACCTGGAAGCTCTGTAAGAGGACAGTGAAGTTCATGGAGAGTCCCACGACCAAACAGCCCCTGTTAGCTGTGTTAACAGAAAATGCAGTTACCTGAAAACACACAGGAACTCCAGCTGTGAGTCCTATTTCAGTTAATGCTCTGAAGGACACAGAGAGGGGCTGGAGTGTGGCCCAGAGCAGCCTGGGGCATGGGCAGGGCACAGCAGGGCCTTGCCCTGGGGCCCTGCTGGCTGTACACACACCAGGGTAAGGACAAATGGTACAGTGCCATTCTTGAGAGCTTTGTCACAGCATCTTTAACCAGGAAAGGGGGAAATTGGCTTAATCTAAAACTGCAGAAATCACTCAGCATAGCTAATGGGTTTTGAATATGTACACAGGTTAATACTAGAGAGTTACTATCTGATATAGTGACATATATGAGGATGTTGTCTTTTACTTAAGTTGAACAATAAATAGAACTTGTCATTGCTTTAAACTGTAGGTAGTTTGTCACCTTCCCTTCCTTACAGGCAGAACCTTTTTTCTAATCAGTGAGAATAGGTTGCTGATACTTAGACAAGCAGAAAACGGGGCAGGTAAAGAATTGTACCACATTCCTGCCCTCCTGCTGCTCCCAGGGAGCTGCATAGATGCCACCTATAAGTGTGTTTTCTCTGCATGCTGCTTGGACTGGATTCCTTTAGAATTTGCCTTTGAGAATGCCATGCTTAAAATACACAATTATCTCTGGGCCAGCAGCAGTTTCACTTACAATAGTCAGGTGTATGCAGTGTTCTTGCAAAACAGTGATGTAAATGTGCCTTTCTGTATTTTTAGAAATTTAAATTTGTAATCTTCAGCAACATTCACTTCTTTTAATCAACTTCTACCTGTCAGTAATTGTTTGGGTCAGAGTTAGGCTCTCACTTGAGCATTTTCTTTCAGTCCCATTTCTCTGTCCCACGCAGCTCCTGGGCAGGGGTGTATCCAGCAGGGCCAGGTGGGGCTGGCCTGGGACACGATGCAATCACAGCAGGCTCTCCTTGCAGCAGGTGCTGATCAGGACTCAGCCATATGCTTTGCTGGAACAAGTACATTGTAAATCCTTCCCTAATTTAACTTTCTCCCACTGCAAACCCAGATGGACAGTATGAACAGTTTGTTGTGGCAACACAAGTATTTCTCTTCCTGGTGGAGAACTTTGCTTATCCACTGTATTCTATTCAGTGTGGTGTCAAAAAAAAAAAAAAAAAGTAACTGAGCACTGAACCAGTAACATATACTGCACCTGGCCTAGTATTACATTTTTAACCTAGCTTGTATATCCTATATTTATCTACTAGCTTGTGGGGGGGTGGGGGTGGGGAATATCTCTTTCATTTAAGCCAAATGTTTCTTTTCTACTTACTGCTCATCATAGTACACACTAGCTGGCAAGAATTTTTTTTCTTGCTTGAGACTGCTCTGCAAGCAGCAACTGCTCTCTACAGTTCAAAGACTTGCATCTTTTTTCACCAAAATGTGTCCAATCAAAGGTTGTCCTTTTGTTAGTAATTGTTTAGCCACGTATACAACTGGAGCCAAGATTTATGTCAATCAAAACTGCAAAATGTCCAGCTCCCAAATGTCAGCGAGAAGAGAGTTTAGAAGTTTGAGACAGGCAGGGACAGTGGACAAGTATCAAAAGCAGGAGGCCATTTATGAGGATTGTACTAAATCAATGGAAGTGTAAGACGTGGTGTTCAGAAGTTCCCCCAGCAATGTTTCATTACTGATGTGTCTGTGTCTTACTGATGAGGTAATGGGCACCTTGACAGCTGATTCCAATGTGCTTTAGGATATTCTCAAGTACTGTAGTGCCATAGTTGTAATTGTTTACCATTAAAATCTTGTGTGTAATTTTCAGTGAAGATTACTGACTGTGCTCATCTTGTGTGTTTCTGGAGCATTTCCAGGATGAATGTGAATTATATCTCATCACACAGTGTGTTTATGGAAAATGTGCCATTAAAGTGTCTCCTTTCCTTAGAAAATGAAACTTCTCTTGTCCTTCTACAGGCTTGCAGAACATTGTAAGTCCTCTGAACACAAATGGCAGAGCACTGTACCTTGTTCTGGGAAAAACAGAATAAAGCAATTGCAGTGTTCCTAACTCGGTAACACCTCCACCAAACTTAGCACCTAAACCCAAAGAGGACCTGCCATTCCATTTTAAAGGGCCACAAACACCCAACTGCTGTTAATTTTTGTGTCATATTGTGGTGTGCCCCCTCTGTGTGGCAAGAGTCCATCCTAGTCATTCAACTTGGCTGCATTGTTGATTTTTTGTTAATTTAGGGGGGTTAACTAATATTTTTTAAAGTAGTATTCCTGTATGTATAACTCTGAGAAGTCTCAACTGTTTAAACCTGCTCAAAAACAAAGGTAAGTTCTTGAGAGTTGAAAATGCTAATATGAGAATGAAGAACCAACACCTGCAGGCACACCTTTTATGCTGCTGTTCTCCACTGACTGCCTTACCTGGTATGTGAAATCTTCTTGTCCCTTCTGTGGCTTCATAAAGTACTCGTGGCACTGTCCAGAGCTGTTTCTGAGGGGGAGGGGGAACAGCAATCTCCTTATTTCAATGAAAACATTAAATGACAAAGGGTATGAAACAAAAAAAGACTGGCAATTGTTAAACACAGCTTACTCTATATAGTAGGAAGTTACTAACTAAAGCAGGAAGAATTGCCATTTCTTTGTGTGGGCCAGCTGGTTCAGACACACACCTTACTAAGGACTTCCTCAAGTTATCAAGCTATGATTGATGTAGACTACAAACAAATTTCAGAGTTGAATTTTAAATTGCATTCTCAGTGTAAGAAGGAAGAGGTAAAATTGGGTCCCACTCAACCTCGTCCTGTATTAAAACACTCCTAATTAAAATGCCATAGGTACATAAAGTCTCCCAGCTACTATTTGTGTGCAGGCCACTTGAGAAACTCCCCCAGTGCTGTCTGCTGTAACTTTTAATGGATTTGGTGAATGTATTTATTCTCTTGTATTAACAGCAAGCAGAAGGTGACTATAAAATACTTTCATCTCAAGCATTTTTTGATTCATAAAGCAGGAAAGTTAAAGGGATGCTTATTGCTTTTAATTCCAACATACCCTTGGCTGTAACTTTATTTTTCTTCTAGGAACAACTTTCTGCTCCACTTTCTCTCATTACTGAACAACAAATACTTTTACCTGGAAAACCACTTTCATATGTCCTTCCACCAAAGGGTGGAAAAAAGGTTTCTATGGTAACAGGACTAAACCTACAAAACCAGAACAACCAAACTTGTAAAACTCAAGCCAATAGAAGACATCTATTAAAAGCACAAGCCCACAAGGAACTAAACATAGCCTTGCTGTTCCCATGCATGGCTGCCTGTGTGTCACTGCTTCCCTCCTGCAGAAGGTGGGGACACAGGCAGCTTTGTTTATAGAACCACAGCTCAGCCTCAAATAGCAGTGGGCAGGAAATTGCCCCTACCTCTGAGGCTTGTGAACTGAGCGAGCTGCAGACTGTGTGTGCTTCAAGGCACCCAGAGAATGTTTCAGCTCCTTCTGAAAAACTCTGAGAGTTACATTATCCACGTAACATCCTTAAACATGACCCAAACGTGCAACCTCAGAAAAATCAATGAGCAAGTAGAGAGCAGAAGTGTTGTACACTGCAAAACCAAAGTGCTGCACAGAAAGCCAGATCTCCCAAATGGGAAACACTGACAAAGATATCCCTGGCAGCTGCAGCTGCAGCCCAGCCCCACCCCACTCCAGTAACTCAGCACAAGGAACTTTGCTAAACTTCAGGAGAGGCTACAAGGGAAGAAAAAAAAAAAAATCCCTTTTAAGGAAGCATTTCATGACAGTCAAGTTATACATGCCCACTCCATTCCCTTGGCCAAAGGAAGCACAAGCTGCATACACGGTTCTCCTTTCCCTGTTCTGAGCTTCTGCACCAGTTGTTAGCCAAAAATAGACCCCATTCCACAACCATATATGAGCAACAGCCTCCTGGTGGAGTGCAGCCCCCTCCAGCACTGCTGTTCCTCCATAAGGCCAAGAGACTCTACCACTGCTGCCGGGCAATGCACATAACCCAGCTCAACCAGGAATGCCTTTTACATCTCTTTTCTTTTCTGGACAAAAACAGTAGGAAAAATTTAGCAAAAACATGTCACAAGTTGCTAGAAGTGTTTCAGGATCCTTTACTTTGGTCTTTGTTGAACTTTCATTCTCCAATGGAACTGAAGAAGGATAATTTCCTCCTGGGACCTGCTTTAAAACACTTATCCATCTGCTGGTATTCAGAGAGAGTCAAGATGTGTAACACTGAGGACTGGATGAAAAACAGTTTCCAGAAAGAATTCTGTAGCAGGCATGAGAACACTGTCAGTGATTTTTTACTAGATGTTTCCAACAGGTAGGTTCTGTGGGTGTGAGTGTGCAGTAACTGCTGTGAGATGAGTGAAGTGAGAGTTATTTCAAATATTCCATAGCACCTGCCTGAAATGAAGCATGAAGTACATGAGTGCTTTGCTCTTATAACTTCAGTGTAATGTAAGTTCATTTTACTGTGGCAACAGTGTATATACTTCATATAGATTTTCCTTAAGCTTACTTTTTCCTTCTTTTTTTCTAAGAATTAGTTATTGATACAGCAAAGTGTGCTGTCTCCCTCATTGCTGCTCAGCTGAACTGCACCATTCTGGGGGGTGCCTGGAGCAGAGCCCTGATTTCAGTGACCACACCTCATTACAACCGAGTTCAATTAATATGTTACTAAATGTCAGCCTTAGTTCAGTCTAAGAAATAAATATTACAATGATACTGAAGTTTAAACTCCTAGCTGTTTCTAAACTACAGTGAGGGAAGAGGAATGGCAGCATGGAAAAGCAGCTGTGGCTGCAGAGCTTTTCTTTTGGCAGCTCTGAGGGAAGAGCAAAGCAGTGACAGGAAGAGGCTCACGGGGCAGAGCCAAGGGGCCAGGGCAGTGCCTGCCTGGCACGGTGCACCTGTGCCACAGCCAGCCCTCAGCTTTGGAACAACAGCTGAGAAAAGCCAACAAGTTATGGGATAGTGACAGGACAGTCAGCCTTGGGGGAAGCCAGCAGCAGTGCAATCTCAAAAGAAGGACTGAAAGGCAGCTTCAAAACTGATTAAAGTGCCAAGTGCTGAATTTCTGAAGTAAATGCTCTAGAACAATTGATAAAAATCTGGATTAGTTAAGGGGGAATCAGCACACCTGTGCCTATAAAGGATAATACAAGGTCCTGTCCCTTTTTGCTGCAACCCATTGAAAGCATTCCCAGTCAAAATTCCTAGCACTGTGTCCAAAGAAAAACTTCTAAAAAAAAAAGCTTTTCTCCCTGAGTTTGAAGTAGTTTTATTCTGTTAGAGCCTTTCTTGACCCTGCCAGCTTTTTCCTCCAACTGCTCATAACAGAAGTGTTAAAAGAAAAAAAATTCTGTCTAGAGGTCTCACAAGAGTAATGCTAACACAGCCCTGTGCATGATGCTCTGTTCAGCTGAACAGGTGGATGCTGAACTGCCCCTGCCTGAAAAGGGGCTGAGCCAGGAGGAGCCCAGGTTTGTAGGCAGCTGCACAGGCCCTGCTCAGCACAGCAGCTGCCCCAGGACAGCTCCTGGACAGCTCCCACTAGGACAGGCCTTTTCTGGACTTCCCCAGGGCTACTCAAGCAGCAAGAAAAAGCTTTTTTCATTTACTGCATCATTGTTTGTAACAACAGAATTACTAGTCTCAGTGACTTAAAGGAAAGCTGAAGAGCTGTGTGGGGTTCAGACATCAACATTCTTTAGGAAGCAGCTGGCCCTATTCAGTAAATCCAAGGAGATAAAATATATCTGTAATTCCTGAAAAATGAAAAGTGGAAGTGCCTTACTTGCTGATGCTCAGCATGTCTGCACAGCAGTCTCTTCTCTCAACTGTCCTCCAGAAATGAATCTTCTCTTTACTGGGTCTCCACTGTCTGTGCCTGGAGAAGCACGGCACCATCCAACTCTTTTAGAAAACACAGTGCAGTTGCAGCTTAACTAGGCCTCCACATGCCCCTGTGCCAGCTGAGCTGCAGATGGTGCTACCAACAGAAAAAGCAAAGGAGATAAACTCTGCCTTGATTAAGCTGAACATTAAGATCTACATCTGCACTCACTTACTTGTGCCTTCTTGCCCCTCCTGATGAAGAGGAGGAGGCATTTATCCAGCCTTCATATTTATCTTGATGCTATTTGCTTCTCCAAGCTCTGTGGTTTATTTCTCCCATCTCACCTGTCACCATCCTGCTTTCAGATGTCCAAATCTGCTGTCTCTGACCCTCTCTGGATGTGGCCACATTACCGATGACTGCATTTTGCAGCTTCTCAAGAAGTGCCCAAAGCTGAAGAGCCTCAAACTGGAGAACTGTGTGCGGATCACTGACCTCACACTGGAGGCAGTGACCCTCCATGGGGCATCCCTGCAAACGCTCCACATGGATTTCTGCCGCAACCTAACCCGAGCTGGGCTGGAGAGACTCAGGGAGAAGTGTCCTTCAGTAGTGCTCAGGGCAGAGAGAAGTGCTAACATGATCCCAGACAGTAAGCCAGAAAAAAAGCTGATGCTTGAAAAAGAATCAAGAAAATTGGTTCAGCTTTAAATGCAGCCAAAAGAATCGGTGTGGGTATTTTACCTCACTGGAGTAGTAATAAACTGTGGCTACTTCCCTGGGTTCTGTTCAAGTCTGAACAAATAGGTGTTTTGTAAAGGGTGTACAGGGAAAAGGCATGCATCTGCTCCCGGAGAGAGGACTTCAGGACAAAACTGTTTGCCCTCTGTTGTTCCTTGAAACTGGAAAACCCTGCATTGCTGTCACAAAATACCACACCTGCTGAAATCTGCAGTTCTGGTGCCCTCATGTTGCAGATGCTCCTCACTCAGAAGAGGGAAGCAGCAGTGTGTTTATTCAGGCCAAATATTTTGACAGAGTTCAATAAATATTATGGACTTTTAAAGAAAGTCTAACAGTGGTTTGACAAGGTGCAGTACGTTTGATGGCAAGGTTCACTGACTGACTGGAAGAAACACAGAGTGAACTGAGGCAAATGAGTCATACAGGGACCTGAGAACACAAACATTAAGAAAGTCACGAGGTTCTGACTGGACCCTGCAGTTCTGAGACTCCTCATGTAATGGGCAAGGGCATAAAGCCACAGCAGAGAGTGCCTGAATCACTGCAGGATTTTCACAGATTTCAGGGCAAAAGTGATGAACAAACTTCTGTTAAAGGGTGTATCCAGACAGTCCTTCCAGCCACTAAGGGGGATAACCACTCCCTTTCTAGCAAAAGCAGAGTACTGACCACCAGCACTTCCTGGGTGATTAACAGTGGAAGCTAATTTACCAGGCTTTTTTATTAAATGAGGGAAGCATGGATTCAAGGCACACAAAACACAGTTTGACCCTCTGCATGATGTACTTACATAAGATGCACCAAGTTGTTTTTTAAAGCTGACATTAAAGGAAATGCAATATGAACAAATGCTAGTTCAGAGAACTAAGTCACAAGAAAAGACAGTGACTAGCAGTCTGTAGCTTTAAATGCTAAATTAGGAACACACTACAGACCAGCTCTATATGAACACCCATGTCTCAGTGCAAAGTACAAAACCAGTAGCTATTTTCATCCCAAAGCACAAGGCTGTCCCTTTCCTGCACACTGCTCTGCAAGTGTTTTGGAAAAAAACCTGGAAGTATAAGGTTTTTTTACATGCTTTTGATGCTATGCCATAATCTACAAAATTTGACACTGAAGAAGACTTTACAGCTCTCAACATAACCGAATATACTTACTTCTCCTTCCCATCCTGGTTAATTGAGCCACAGATATCCTTGGTATTCTCTAATTTGGCTGAACTAAGAAATAAATCACAGCATTACAGCAACTTCAGTCAAACAGTGCTGCAGTTCTAGAGAAATACTTGATCAGTATGAGCATCTGTAAGAAACATTCACCCAAAAAACCAGTGAGGAAAATAAATTATTCCATCTCTCTTACTTAGAGATCTTTAACAGCATGACACTGTAAAACTGCTATTTCATTAACTCCTTCCTAAAGTTTAAGTAGGGCCCTTATGCACCACTAAGTAAGGAAAGAAACTGGAAGCACAGACAAGGACAAACAGCAATCCTCACCCAGCACTGACAGCTGAGAAAGGACATTGCTAAGCTGAACAAACCTCCTGTGATGTGAAATTGGGCAGCTGACACAACTCCTACCTTGGATACACAACAGCACTTCCCCACACTGCTGACAAGCCAAAACAAGGTAGGAATTTATAGAGTCACAGCAGCAAGCAAAGACCTCCTGGTGCCACCAGCTCTCCCAGCACTCTGGTGAAAGACATGTCCTGCTGGTGTAACAGGAACAGATTTTCAAGTAGCTACAAGATATAAAAAGCACATTTGCATCTGTCTACATATTACTTAATCCTTTTTGCCAGTTTTCTACCAGGACTGGGGGGAACAGGGTGTTCTGTGGGGTTTGTGGTTTGTTTTGGTTTTTAATTTTCTTTTATAGAGCTAAAAAGGGTCTTCAAACACTCTCCACTTGGTTTCTTTGCCTATTTGTATAACAATGCTCTAACTTACTACTTTGTTCTTCCCCTCCTTAAATGGGAGTATTTGTTCATGATAGGGTAAAATCTGAACACAATTGTATTGATACATTTTTTCAGCATCAATAATAAATTTTCTTACTTCACATCCAATTTGAAAATTGAGTATAGAAAATGATGATTTTTTACTCAGGGTATTATGGAAGGACCAAAACATGTCTGTGGTTTTCTTTAGTTCCAAGCCATTAAAGTTCCATCAAGCACAAACATTTAATCAACATCCCCTCTCATTTTACTGTAAACTGCCTCCAAAAAGATCTTCATTTTCCAGGAAGCCAACTGCACAGTCCACATAAAATTGCCATTTTTAGGCGCAGTTTCTGTGCTGATTGAAACAGGCTGACAGAGCAGTGCCACTAAGTCAGACACATCCATAGGTGTAGAAGGCAATAGTACAGGACTTAATACAGCAGTTTCCCCATTTATTTAAACACTATTAAACCTATACATTTCAGACCAAGATGTGAATATACATCCTCAGAAAACACAGTGATGGAACACCAGCATCTCAGTCCAAGTTGAAACCTAATACACAATGAGGCAGGAAACCAAGTCTGCACCATTTCAAAGCCCTGAGACCCTCCTTCCCCAAGCTCCTGATCCCCCTTCCAATGTTTCACACTGCAGTGTGGTCTTTAATCATAGCTAGCCTTTTGCCTTTTTCAAGAGCCAACAAATAGTCCTAAAAGAGAGAACTTCACCAGATAAAACCCAGATTTGCAAATTTTTACAGCTTATCAAGCCCTCCCGCTCTGAGCACTGTCAGCAACAGAGCAGCTCAGTCCTGGACAAGCAGGGAATTTCCCAATCAATCCTTGCTAACCTACAACAGACATGTGAAACAGGAATTTCTACCCTGCACTCCAGACTTGGAAGGACCAGTCTTGCCACAGGTGAGATGACACTAATGAACATTTTCACCACCCTCAGTCCCCACAGCATCTTCCCAAGGAGTTGAGGGAGGAAGAGGCTGAGGGAAATGGGGGCAGAGCAGCTCTGACTCACTGGAGACAGACTCTCTCTCCCCTTTCCTCCCTCTGGTCAATCCTGCTCTGAACACCAAGCAGCATTTGCAGCTCGACATGAGCCATGTCTTTCACAGAGACAATGGGCAGTTCTCTCTTGTCCAGCCCTTCCCTGAGGCACAGAGCAGAGATCTCCTTGTGCAGTACACTGCTGTCCCAACCAAAGAGGAACATCAGTCACAGAGTGACCCAAACCACACTGATCATAACAGTTACACCTGCAACGAAATGAGATCAAAGGCAGAACTACTTTTTTCTACTCTGAGCAGGAATCAATTACATCAGTGCATCCATTAAAAATTATTACTATTTTGCTCAAAAGATTTAAAGTTTTCTGAATCACGGTGGCAGCATGCTGTTACTGTCAACAACTGCTCTGGAGGAGCAAAACATTTAAACAAAAAGCAAGAAGGAACCAAGCACAGTATGAGCTTGCACTGCAGCAGGAGGAATGAACAGCAGGACACCCAACCAGGCAGGGCCTTGGGCCAGGAGAAGGAAGAGTATGGGGCTGCACAGCACAGGATAAACACTTCCAGATGCTTCCAATGTCACACCCTAGCTCAACACTGTAAGACTGTAATTTCCTGAGACAAAATACAAAAGTATGAAGCCTGAGTAAACCAACCACAGTTCACAAATGCATACAAGCAACTGAGTCTTGAATTTGCTTTATTTTTCTCTGCATAAGGAACCCTGCACAGGCAATTCAAATTAAAACAAAATAAATATGTGAATATTCATGAAAAACTGTCCTGGCTAATGAACAATTATACACAATGTACAACTCTTCATGTTCACTGGGAGGGGCTTACAAATGTACTATTCCCAACAAAAATGCACCAAAATGTCTCCATGCAAACTTATCAAAAGTGACCAAAAAAGGAGAAAAAACTTACCGATCATACTTTTTTGTTTTGTTTTTCCTTTTTTCTTTTTTACAATCACAAAAAAATAAAAACATCTAATTTTTTGTTACATTTAGAGTAACTAAAATGTGGCCACCATCTATTAACATCTGGTTTTATGTTCCTAAAACATCTATGGTTACTGTAAAATTATGTCAACGATGAATTGAACTTAGGGCACTATTTGTAGTAAAAGGAAGATGCTTTTGTTCACAGAATGTTAATAATCTGTGTCTGAGCCCTCTGCATTGTCCACATTCCGGGAGAGCATGTAATTGTCCATGTCTATAGACCTGCAATTATTGATTGCATAGCGCAAACGCTCTGCCATGATTAGTTGACTGGAGTAAGGTGGGAGCCTCAGTTGAAAGAAACAAGTCTGTGAGGTAGGCAAGCTGTCGTAAGGCTGTGGAAATGGATAAAAGGTGGGACACTGGTAAGTTGTGAATGAAGTTATAAAAGCAACATATCCACATTTCATTGCTCCTTGCCTCTATAATTTTCACATTCTAGCTCAAATTCCTTTTAAGAAGCAGACTAACCTCCCTTGTTTACTAGCATTTGTTCCATCCTTAAGTACGTCCAAAACTCCTGTAACACCTACTCTGCAAGTAACTTAACCCACTACTGAAATTCAGCCTTTTGAAAAGTTGATCACACTGCTGTTTAGCAGCCCACTGCAAGATACCAAAGAGTGTTCAAATTACACATCACAGTGTGCCTCAGCATCAGGCAATCTGAGAGACACCTAACCAAAGATGACAGACAAACCACTGATAGCTGCGATTTTGTCAACTTTTTGGTTCGTGTTGTTCACAGAGAATGTGCTTTCACTGCACAAAAGCCCAAAGCAATCCCAAATGAATGCACCCTATATGTAAAGTCATTGCAGTGGTTTTAAAACATTAAGAGTTCACTAGTGGCCATATGTTGCCACTTACATGAAATTAATTCAAAACAGAAAGAAAATTACTAAATTAAGAGAGATTGGAACAGTTACAGTAGACAAAGGTTTGTTTCTTGTCTTGATCTCCCATCACCAATTGTATCAATTAAATTAAGATGCATTTCATGCAGCCTATGTCCTTCCACACAACTAAAATGTCTGAGTTTATTAACTCAGAGCACATCCCATCCTATCCTTTTTTTTGTAAATTTACAATTACGGAAATTGTCTGCTGTCAAAGCACAGGCTATACTAGAGTGGAAATTAATAATAATAATAACAACAATAACAATAATAATAATAATACCACCAGTGTCTTACCCTATCAACCTTCATTATTTGGAATCGCTGAGAGATATCAGCTGTGTTGGCTGGCAATCGAGATCTTCCCGACACAAACCTCATGAAAAGGACTCTCTCCTCATTTGAAAATTCTTCCAGGGTGTGCCAGAACCACTGCACCAGCTGATGCTGCTCATCAACTTCTCTGTATCGCACAACCTTCTTCAGAACCTCGACTGATATTTCTGGCATTCCACAGATCATCTGCTCCAACTGCTTGGCAGTCAGAAGGGACAGCAAAGGAACAGGAACAATCCAAGACATTCCTTCCCTGACAGCAGCCACCTATTGGCCAAAAACAGGAGAGACATTTGAAACGCAATTGTCTAATCTCTGCCACTTCCTGGACCATCTAAACACAAAAGTGATTTCTCAGCTGAGAAATGGCGTTGAGAGACAGAATTACCAGTGTTTGCCAAACACAGCCTCCCACACACGCAGCCCCTACAAGGGCTGTAGCGTTTCTCAAAATCCTGGAGAATATTGCAGATATTTTTAATTGTAATTGCACATTAAAGAACATGTTCTGATATAAAACAGAATTACTTAAAAAATTACAAGTTGGCAGCACAAATTAAGATGGCTAAACCAAGCAAGTGTGTTAATACAAAAAAGACTTTGTTCCAGCTCAGATGTGTGGTGAGAATGCTGCACTTGTCCTGCAAGACTTGGGATTTGGTACCTCTGGTGAGGAAGCTGTTTTCTAATGCAGATAATATCACACAGGCATCTTTACCTTATAATTAGAATACTGCTTTCACAAGGGTCACTATGCAAATGACAAAATACACAGAACTATGCAAATAGGTAATGAGAACTTCCCAAAACATGAAATATTTGCAGGATTTGTGTTATAACAAAAGAGAAATAGTTTCAAGTAAAACAAATGTTTGTCAATAATATTTATTTTAGCCAGTCTCTGTGTTGTTCACATGTCCAGTTACAGTACCCAGCATACAAAATTGCAGGTTTTTTTCTCAAGTGGGGCTACTTAAATCGAAGACCAGCCCTGATTTCTAACGCTCTTTTGCCAACTGAGCAATTACTGAGAAAAAACAGGACTAAATTTAAAAAAAAGGCCAAAACAGTTTGTGGGAACAGAAAAAACAGAGACCCAGAAAGATGCAGAAAGCCCAGCTTTTCTTAGTACTGAATGAACTGCAATGGAAACAGGCCCAAATCACCCCGTTCCCACTAACACCGGGGATGGGTCACAGCGAGGTTCTTACCTGCCGGTCCATTTCATGGAGTCTGTACTCAATTGCCCTCTCCACATACTCTTTCCTGTTTGAAAAGGTAAGTGGGATACTGTTCCCTCCAGGGATTATGGGAACCATTTTACCATCAGCACTTTGGCCAACAAAAGAATCTAAAGGAATCATCTGTTATGCAAAACAGGAAAAGCATACGTCACTCCAGCGATCCATTATAGCATTTACTATAGCATCCAGTATAGCATTTTACTACAAGTCATCTAGAACTATATACAGCAAGATCACAAACTATTCTAAATGCACACAACGTGCTTGTTAGCCCAAGAATGGAGATTAAAATTATATAAATACTGATGTGAAGGTCAAACTGATAAAGTAACCGCTTTCAGAATAAATCTAAAAGTGCCAACTTTCTTATCTTACCTCATGGAAATTCTCTTCAGTAATCCCACTGTCTTCAATGTGAAGAATGCTGTTGAGGGTCTGCACATAGAGCAGATCTACCTCCTCCAAATCCTCCAAGATGAGTGGGATACAACAAAGTTGCTTCCAGACCATTGGAGCCAAATGAAGATCTAATGGCTTTTTCGTACGAATAGCTACACCCATGAGAATGCCCAAGAACTTAAACTGCATCAGATGTTCATCTAAACATGCTGAAGGGTTAAAGAGAAACCTGAAAGGACAGAGAAGCAGTGAAAAGAGTATTATTTCTATGCTACTTCAGTAGAAGTAAAAGGGAAAACACATCTAAGCACAGCACAGTAACTGCCAGCACACTTACCAGCAAGCAATCAAACGAAATTGTTATCTTTAGCTGTTAAAACATTGGAGGCTGACGGAGGCAGAACTCCTGAGCACAAAGCCTGGCATCCTGATATTACTCTGCCATCAGCAACCTATTGAGCCCATGTTAAAACCATGCCCTCCCTCCACAATGAGGTAACAACACACCCTGAAGGAAAAAATATACTAGAGGCAATCATGAAGTCTCATCATTTGGTATGAAACAGTCAATAGAAGATACTGATCTTCACCCACCACCATCTGCAGTAAAAGCAAGTCCTGGACAACTCACCTATCCCTATTGTAGCCTACTTCAGCTGTAGCATTTGGGGAAGGAATAAGCAGGTCTACTATTCCAGTTTCCAGTTCCTTAAAAATCAACAAAAGTCTTCTTAGAAAGAGGGAAAGCAAACTTATGACAGAACTCTTAAGACATTATAGCATTACAAGACAGAATATTTCACAGTGATGATTAGTCCTTACAAATTAATATGAAACACTGAGAAAAGTAAACATGGTAGGATGATTTTAAGTAGTAAGGACACATTTATTTCAAGACCTGCCTTTATATCAGACTACAAAGTTTTTTTTTCCTGCAACTGCACTGTGTTAGATTCCTATAAGACCCTTCCAAAACCAGAGACATACCTGACACATTTCTGTAATGGTGTCATCAAACACTCCACCTGCATCATCAGCTCCTTCTCCAACCAGTTTCACTTTCCAGGCGCGGGATGGTAAGCGAAGGTCTGATGCATTCAGCTTTACCACTTGCCTTGCTATCTGGACAAAAATGGGCTTGCACTTCCGACCCCTTTGGGGGAGAGAGACACAGCCATAAATGTAACTCACCATCATGTAAAGGCTCTGAGTAACAAAGCTGTGCAGAGAGAGCTCAGAATGGCAGCACAGAAGGCAACGTCTGAGTATCAGGATGCACAGGAGGTGTATCCAAGGCCTGTGAGAGCAGCACTGACCTGGTGGAGATCCTTTTCACAGTGATCTGGGGCCCGTAGTTCTTGCCCTGCACCATGGTTTTGCCTATGGAGCGCACCATGGGCAGGGTGTACACCCGTGGTGCCAGCAAGGGCCTCAGCTGTCCCTGAACTATTCCCCACGTTCCAGCATTGTAATGAGATGTACTGTTCTGCAATAAAGCAAGAATGAGAATAAACATATCAATAAAGGAGGTAATTCCATTTTTTACAGAATAAAACCCTTCATAACAATGACTGGCACTTCAGTGTTTCAGGTAACAGGTCAGCACTTTTTGGTTTTAGTTCTGAGGCTAGTAAGCTTTTGGAAACCAGAACATCAACATGCCAGTGACAGCATAAGTGAAAATGTAAAGCAATACCTTCACGAAGTTTGCCTTACTTTGGAATTATTTAACTTTTTTTTTTTTTTTTACAAAAAAATTTACAGAGCCTATTACTAAGGTCCATTTAGATCTGGTCAGAAACTCTAGCAGGACAACACAGCCAAACCAGTTTTTTCAAATGGAATTTTACCTGGTTATTGGGACTGAGGTTAAGCAATCGCCATGAGGAGTACATGAGGTCAGAAAAATGGTACAGCAGTCTCAGCCTTGCTCTCACTGTATGAATGCTCACTTCTTTCAGTGCCCCATACTGGGGTGGAATGGCATCAGGTAAACCAAGCTGCAAAGGCACTGAAACACCTGCCACAGGAAGAGAAACAAAGCCCTGCTTGACATGGGGCAGCTGCATTGCTTTGGCTGGGGTGAAGCTGATTCCCCTTGCAGCAGCTGCCACAACAGAAGCCAAACAGAAAGCAAGATAATTTGGATATCAAACAAACAAAACCAATTCTAGCCCAAATATTCAGAAATCCTTGTCACACCCACACCCAGCAGACATCAGGAGGGAAGGAAAGGCCAGATGAGGTCTCAGCTGCTCACCTGGAGCTCGAGGGGGCACGGGAGGGGCTGTCCAGGCAGCGCTGTGGCAGCGGCCAGCCGAGATCTGCCGCACGTTCTTGCCCTGCAGCACCGTCACCAGTGTGGGCTCCCGCACGTGGTTGGTGTGGCCCAGCCCCAGCTGGCAAAAGGCAACAGTCAACAACTGTTGATATTTCTACAACTCTCTAAGCAAAACTTCCCAGCAGATGGTAATACAGCGTATTTATTTACAGCATATTTTGTGATAAAAAATATTTGCCATATATATATATGGCNATTTTTGACAAAATACTGCACCTGCACCCCACAAGAGTAACAGATGCAGGTGTCAAAGAGACCTGAAAACAGCTGGAGATTTCTTGAAATCTTTCCCAGACTGAGGATCTGATCCATGCTGCTAAGTCCTGTATTGCAGCCTCTCATACACAGACAACAAAGCTCCTACATCTCCTCTGTGCTATTTAAACTGCATTTTTGTTCTAGAATGTAAAGAGTGTGTTTATGAAAACACAGTTTGTGTAAAGAGAACGTTTACTTAAGCTGTTTTGACTTTTCGTTAAGTTTTATATCATATCCTAATTTCATAGTCTGTGAGTTAAAAATTTCATATCAAAAAAGTATATTTTTTCCTCACTTCATATAAAACCAGTATTTTGAACTACAAGGAAAATCATAAAAACAGCTTTCAGAATGAATTTCTCTATATTTTTACACTATTTTTTCTCTTCCAAAAATATGAAGTACCCTATTAAAAAAAAAACCCAAATAAAAGTAATTTAAAAAAACACCTCAGAGAAGTTCCTCAAAAATTATTCCAAAAACCTTGATCAACCAGCCTTCTCAAAAACTCAATTCTAGAACACCACAGGATGAAGTTTGCCCAAACTTCCTGAAACACCAGTAGCTAATACATGAAGAGGCTCTTTCTTAAATTTGCAGCTTGCAGTTGAAAAATTTGAGTTATATATGCCGTGAAGGAGGAGAATTTCTCATTTACTAAATTTTTCTGACTTGAAAAAAATCCCTCCTTTAAAGAGGTTCATTGGTATTTTCATTATGAAAAGCATCTAAAGCGTTCAAAAATGTGATTGACACAACCATAAATTTTATTATGTTGAAAAAACTGATGACAGCTTAAGAATTAGGAGAAAATCTGCAACTTCAAAAAAAGCTTGGATTAGAGTAATTTGCGTAGCAAGTTTTAAGCACTTTCCCAAACTGCTACCATGGAAGAACAGAGAGTAAACAAGAAAATAACAGAAATTGCCTAAACCATGCTCATGCTGAGGAGTGAAGGAGAAAGCAAATCAAAGCCATGGCCAGCACAGCTGTGAAGGGCAGCTGGAGGCTCCTGGGGGTCAGGAGCAGGGAGCAGGACGTACCTGGCCTTCAGAGTTGCTGCCCCAGGCGTAGACATCCCCTGTGGAGGACAGGGCCAGCGTGTGCTCGGCGCCCACGGCGATGTCCTCGATGAAGACCCCGGCCAGCAATGGCACCTGCTGCGGCCGGTTGTGGTTGCGGGCACGGCCCTCGGGCAACCCGATCAGGCGATCTGCAAGGGCCAGCACTGAGCTCCAGGGGCCAGCACCGGGCTCCAGGGGAAGCACCAGGCTCCACGGCCAAGCACGGAGCTCCAACGGAAAGCACGAAAGCACGGGGACTCCAGGGACAGGAACCGGGCTCCAGGGATGGGAACCGAGCTCCAGAGGAAAGCACGGAGCTCCAGGGGAAAGCACGGAGCTCCAAGGCCAAACAACACTGGGGGGGATTGCACTACAGGCACAAGTAGGGGAGGGACAGAAGGCAATTCTCTGCAGTCCGGGCACTGGGATGCAGGGGAACCCTCTAGGGAGAAACCAGTGCTGCCAACAGTGCTCATTTAATATGCTAAAGCTGTAGTGTCCGTGGTCAGTCTGAAACAAGACCAAATTCTACTAAACTCTAGAGCTAAATGTATAGGTTTATAACAAACATGAATTAACAGACTTTCCATGTGTTTCATTCAGTGCACATGGAAATCCTCCTGCCCAGATCATTAAAGGTGTGGAAGTATGTGCTTAATTACACAATGTAATCTTTGAAGTAACCCAATGTTTTTGGATGTGTGAAATTCAATCATGTTTTAGGAAAATGCTCTTCAAAAAGTAAATTAGTGAAATGAAAGGTTGTTCTGAGATCAAACTAGACAGAGCTACAAATCTAGATTTCTGGTGTATGTTAAAATTGCATTGTTCAAGTATCAACATTTAGATTAGGGCAGCATGTTTCTAAAAAGTAGCATTTTGTCAGTCCTAGAAGCATGTCTTAATATTCTTCCTGTTCACCTGCAGTACACACAAGCCTACACATGGAAATGTCCAAAGAGAAGTTTGTCTTACCTTGGCCAAAAGTATACACGTGACCATCTTTTGTCAGTGCAACAGAGAACTGAGTTCCACAGGCAACTTTTTTTATTCCGATTCCACAGAGAATATCCACTTTCTGTGGGGTAAAGGAAAACCAGCTATAGTATTACAGGGATATAAACATAAAGCAAACACAAATTCAATCTTTAGCTCCTGCTTCCAAAAAAGAAGTTTTTTTACTTCCCACTGTGCAGTGCCCACATTGCAGGATTACTTTAATTAACACTTAAAAATTAATACAGGAAACATTTTTTTCAATGGGATGAACACCTTATTCTATGTACAATGATTCAAAATACATTTTTTTTTCCCTGGGAGTCAGGGAGAGTGGCATGGGAAGAACTAGGTGGGTGTGTAAACAACCTTCTCCCCAGTTTCCAAAAAGAAATATCTCTTCTCTAAGAAAAGCCTCAGCTTTTCACTATTTGTACTGCTACTGGGACACAGTCACTACGATGTACACGAAATTTCTGAGAGTACCAGGCTCAGCATAATGTGTCATCAGAATTATTTGTGCCAGATTGTATAACAGTGTGGAATTAATAATGTCTGGAAATCCCACTCTCAGCACTGTGCAACACCTTGAACAGAACTGAAAGTTTATGCAAAGAATCATCTCCCCAAGAATCTAACCTGCGGTGAGGACTTTGCAGTGGAATTTCCCAAACCAAGTTTTCCATAATCTCCATCTCCAAAAGCCCAAACCATTGAGCCATCTGTTGATACAGCCACTGTGTGATTGAGGCCACAGGCCACCTGGGTGACAGAAATAATGTTATTTATTGCTGACTTACTAACTCAAACATACCAACTACCTCTAAGAAGAAAAATTGTGTTTTAAAAATGAACTATCCCTCTAAAAGCACTAAAACTTCCATTGCTTATCAGAGTGTCTTAAAGACATTTAGGACTGAAAATATACAGTAGTATTTTTTCAACACTTGCTTTCTCTGAGCTCACAGAAGCAAAGGATAGTATTATGGCACACATATTATTACCTGCTTAAAGATACAGAAAATCTCATGAATTCATGCTTACAAATGCCTAAACCTTGAAACATTAAAATGTTAAAAACATGGGCAGTATTGCACAAAGAGGTTCAAAAGAGTCAGGGAAGCAATTATTTAAAAAGTCTTGCATAGTCAAATTCTGCCATCATAATAAAAATAAAAGCCAAGGTTAAAAACCACAACTGAACACTTAAACATGTTAAAAATCCAAGCTTTAAAGTAAGATGCATTGCTAATTTTAGATAAACCATGCCTGGCCAATCTGGTAACCTTCCAGCGCCGTCACTCTTTCTGGAAGTTTCTTATTGGAAGTATTTCCAAGCCCCAGTCGACCATAATCCCCATTTCCAAATGTAAAAAGTTTGCCATCTGCTGTCACCACAGCTGAGTGTTTGAAGCCACATGACATCTGGAAGTAAAATAAGCATTATTTTTACACACATTTTAGATTTGGGTGGAAGTTTATATTGACTATTACATGTACATACGTAATACAATACCTTTCTTGACCCTAAACTATATTCCTTTTAAAGAGCTAAAATACAGACAATTTACTATAAATGATTTCTCCAGAAACTCATCTCTGAATTCTTTTCAATGGTAATGTTATGGAGAGGAACTGGAGGATATTTGCATAAAGGATTTGCTGTGTGATTATCTGATTTTTTAATAAAGAAACCTCCAGCCAATATCAAATATGGTTTTGTGCATTGTTAGCACTTAGGAGGAGGTCTTGGTGACAAAATCTGTGGGCCTAAGTCACCTGTGAAGGACAAAGGGAAGCTTACAAATCATGTCTGCATTTTGATCACCTTTAAATCACTCCTTTCTTCCACGCTCTTTCTATTCTTAGTCCTCTCCAGTACCAGCTGTCAATTAAGATCTCTGTGGTACTGCCATCCTTTAACTGGAAATGACCCCCTTGCTCCATCAAGCCCAGAGCAGCAGTAGGAAGCTGCCTGTTTTCCTGCAGTTTTACAGGGCTGGGTTCCCAGGCCTGCAGCTGGAGGGAGACAGGAACGTTGTGCAAACCTGCACGACTTCTTCTCCCTGCAGGGCCTCGATCTGCCGGGGCCGGCGCTGGCGGTCACTGTTGCCGTGGCCGAGCTTGCCATAGTCCCCATCTCCCCAGCTGAACACCTCCCCGCTTTCTGTCAGAGCCATGGAATGGCCATCGGACCCACAGGACGTCACCAGCTGGGTCACCACAAAGCCTGTCAAAGGGAGAAAACAAGGCTTAGGTAACAGACTCTTACATATATTTATCCAAGAGTGTCTTGTGGCAGCCAGTTAAGGCTGGAGAAAGGAACGAATTGCAATAAGGTTTCTTTTTATAGCCAATAATTTACTTTTATTTTGAACAAAACCTTTGTTTTCTTATGCAGAACTCAGACTTCTGTTCCGTCATTAGATGTGAAGTTAAATATTCCTAGTATGAGTTTTCCCAGAAGCCTTCTTAAAATTAAGGAATTTTAACATACTGCTATTTAAATCTTAAGGAAATATGAAGATCTTGTTCATTTGTTCAAATTTTTAATTAAAAACTACAATATTTTAATGAGTAAATCTGCAAGAAGAGCATCAGTAGAAACAATTACACTAACTACCAAAATGCTTATTTGTGCTCTATTACTGGATTCCTCTCAAACCCAAAGTTTTACCTTGCAGTGCTGAAATGACAGTTAAGACATGAAGATCATCAGAATTTCCTTGTCCCAGTCGCCCATAACTCCCTTCACCACAAGCCAAAACTGTACCATTGGCTTGGATGACAAAAGTACAATTCTGACCACAAACCACCTAGGTTAGAAAGACACAAAGATACGTTAATAAATTAAATGCTAAATGCAGCAATGCTCTAACACCTGCATTACAGTGTACCATTTCCTTTTGTTTTCTTTGCAATTATATCAAGACAATATTCTATCAAGTCAATATTATTTCAGAAAGCAAAACTGCCACATGTATCATGTGAAAGTTGTGCAGGTACTTTCAAACCATGCTCATTCTGTGTTGTCAGGTTTCAGCGGCTTCTTGGTTTGAATTTGTCGAATAATTTAAGATTTCCTTTCTAGTGAAACCTGTGTTTTGGGATAGTTAGAGTAAATTCAGCCAACAAGTTGAAAAGACACGTAGAGAGGAATTTTGACAAGCTGTACAAGTAATAGATGGCAAATGATGAAATCATGACTGGTTTTAAGTGATCACCTGCTGGGCCTGGGAGAATGAAGGTGCTGCAACGGGGATCATGACATTTCTGCCAGCCTCTGCCAGCTGCCCGTGCCGTCCTGCTCCCCACAGGTACACGTCACATTTGCCTCCCAAGTGCCAATCCTAGGGCAGAGCATGAAAGCAGGCTTTAGAACAGAAGTACTTTCAACAGCTTGCCATGTTTCAAAAGAAAAAAAACTCTTCCAAAACACCCCAAACCATCAGTTTTACTGACCTCTGGCCTTGATGTTGCCCAAGACATGATCTGCTCATCCATGCCATTGATCCACTTACTGTTATCCTACACAGCAAAAGCCACATTTACCACATTCAGCTCGAGACGCGCATTATTTTTCTGTTACATAATACATGTTTTCCTAAGAACAATATTTAAATTATTCTAAACAATTTAGCAATAACAACAAATGTATGTGGACTAGCAATGACACTGTTATCCACGACTTGTGATCCAAATGAAAGAAAGAAAAACTAAATTCATGATGAAGTAATCTTTTTCTACTCACTGATGCATAGGGCTTTTTGAAGTTTCAATTGCAAACACTGTCTTAAAATGATATAAGATTGCTTATAAAAATTCTTTATCAAAAATTTCTCGTTTGGTTTACATAACAAGTAATGAAGAAAACTGACACTAGCAAAATAATTTGGCGTGGGAATGTGACAAAATGTTAACTCTTAAAACAGCACCACACGACTCTACATTTCTTGCTATCACATATGACTATTACTGTCAGTTTTGGGTTGTTTAGTATTTTAATATGCAACTGACTTGCACTCATTACATACACAGAGCTGTCTTAACAGTATATTCTAACCAGTTAATTAAAAAATAAACCTACATTTATTGCTGGTGCTTATGTTACTAAATAAAATCTTTACATTTCAGAGATGTGCACTGCATCATACCACATGTTCAGTAACAGCACACTTGGCTGTTGAGACAATACATCAACTTTTACCATCAGGAGAGTAAGCTCGTCCTCAGGAACAGGCTCCAGATCTGGGACAGTGAAGGACTCTGGGAACTGAGCTCCCTTGGCCAGGGCTTCAGCAGCTTTTATGGTAGTGGAGAAGCACTCGAGCCAGGCCCATTCTGTGGGGTTCCAGGCGGAGGGCTCAGGGAGGCAGCTCTGGTGGTGAGGGGGCACGGGGGGGTTGCAGAGCAGCTGGTCCAGGTGCAGCCCCACAGCCAGGGATGCCAAGCACTGCATGTAGGGGCTATGAACCAGCTGGTCCCCACACACCACGTGGGGCTGCAGAGCAGCAGGGAGAGAAAGGGAACACTCAGAGTTAGAAATGCACACCAATCATTCAAAATACAAGTCCTTAAAAGCTAGTCCTAGAGAACAATATCTTTCTCCATGCTTAACCCAAGTTTTTCTAATATTTTAAATATTTTGAAATTACGAGACTACTACCCTTGAGAATAGTGAAAGATATTTCAAGCAGAATGTAGGAAAGTCTTCTGGGTTCTGTGGTGAAAGACTGAAACCAGCTGAGATCTAACCAGTGAGCCCATGTCAGACCCGAATGCTGAGGATCTGCATTGCTCCCACCTTTTCATAGGCATACTGCTCCTGCAGCATCACAGGCAGGCGCTCCAGGAAGGCGCGCATGCACGGAGCCATGTTCAGGCCCAGGACTCCCTGCTGCCGCAGCGCTGTCCTGCACGTCGCCAGCACGTGGTTGGAACAGATCCACTCTGAGGTGCAGGTCACCACCAACACGTCCTGTTTAACAGCAGCCACGTTAGAAATTTAAAATTCACAAAGCAGGATCATTCAGCTACGCTGATTTATCACCGACCACCTTGGGTTCCATAGGGGTCAGAAAACACACAGGTTCACACATTTCTGTCTCACCTTTGATCTGTTAGAACAGGCAGCTACTCCAACCTCAGGGATCCACACTGCAGTCTGGATAGCTCCAGACCCTATCACAACACTCTGCAGCACTGAACCATCCTAGGGAGAGAAGGGCTTTGAATCAGGTGCAGACACAGCTGCAAGCTCTGTTCAAGTGCATACACATTCCTAAGGGATGACACACTCACAAGCTTTCAGTAACTATTTAAAAAGTGAACTGCTCAACCTAAAAGCAGAAAACCCTCATTTTTATCATATTAAGGAGATAATATAACTAAGGATTTAAAAGTGTTTAATAATCCACATTATCTGGCTCTTTAAAGAGTCATCAACATAAGAGAATATGGTTCTTAACTATAAAGAAAGTGGCTGGTTCTGCAAAGCCTAACATGACCAAACCTACAGAATCAATCAATACTGGACCATAAATATAAAGTGCTTCAATGTTAAGTACAATTTCAATTTATATTTTATTATTTACAATGTTATACCATTATTTTACACCACGCTTTCTCTAATGTGATGGGGTGGAAGCTGGTCTGACACCTTGAGCATTTCAGATCCTCTCACTAAGAATGAGAATGAAGCCATACCAAAGATGACCTTACCCGTAGAGACCAGATATTCATGAGGCCACCGAGGCCCCCAGACACCAATGCCAGCCCATCAGGACTGAAAGCAACAGTGCGGACAGGAGTGATGTGGCCCCTCAGCTGGAACACACACTTCACTTCCACGGCTTTCCTGAATCCATCCTGCAAACAATTGCACACTTATGGAGCACTGCACTACATCCAGGAAATGGAGCAGCACGACAGTATCTGTATTCTGCAATAAATCCTGATCATCCACAGAGACGGCAAAGTTCCACTAAATAATTTAAAAATCCCCAGGACAATATTTTATAGATATCTTGATTACATTATCAGCTTTCCTCCCCTTACAAAATGCCATCAACATCAAAGACTACATTACTATTTAGGTAGGTGAAATTTATCTTGACTCTATCTACAAAAACCTTTGAACTCTTACTAAATTTTAGGATAAATTGACCGACTTTTAAAAGAAAGAAAATAGATCAAAACATAATCTTTAGCCTTAATCTTAAACAAATTTTTCAATTTCCTGTTCTGAAAATGCCTACACATACACAAATGCAATGTAAACTTTGCTAGCAAACTTCTCTCAGGAAATGTTGAAATTCAAGTAACTTGCTCACATTCTTTTCCTCTCTCAACTTCAGAATGAGCAAAGAGAATTTCTTATACACCAAGTTTCCTCCTTTTACCTTGGCACTTGTTTCTTGCTCCCACCATCCTTCTGAGCAAGCTGAGCTGGACTGCAATGAGATGACTAAGTCCTGGGGAACTGTCCAGACACAGACCAAACCATTGTGGCATCCCCTAAAGCATGTCAGGAAAAATTAGAAAAACAAAATACAGATATTAACCAACAAAATATCAGTGGTCTGGTATTAACTTATATACCAGTAGTCTTCACTACCTTCCTATAAAACTACATTGCATCAATCAAGGTAAAGTAGAAAGACCTGTTCCAATGGGTAAATGCATTTTTTTCCTATTCCTCACACCCTGTAGCTTTTCCATTTCTACTAACAGCATATTCTCAGAAAAAACATTTGGATAAAGCAAAAAAATTCCAAGCAGAACCAGCACCCACAGGCAATGGAGAAAACAGCTGGTAACACAACCAGGTTCACTCTTTTTATTTGAGTTCTGGAACTTCACAAATCTCATGGCAACTAACTTGCTGAAGGAATATTATTTTTAAAAAAGCAAACTCTTTTTCTTTGCTCTAGACACTACAGACTGGTAGAAAAGACCTGCAAAAGAGCTAGAGGAACAAGAAAAAAGCAGTGACTTACGTAGCTAAGAGAAGCTGGGCCTTGGGTCCTTTCCCTGGCAGGGCACACCAGGCAATGCCATTCACCAGGGCTGGGTGGGACAGGGAGTGCAGGCGCCTCCAGCACCCCCCCAGGCAGCCCCAGAGCTTCACTGTTTCCTCTTTGGCACAGGTCAGCAGGATCTTACCAGTTGGGTCCCACTTCATGCTAACAACCATATCCTATTGGATTTAGAAAAATGAAGTGACACAGTAAGGAGGAGGAAACTGAACTCTCAGAGCTAATGTAACTTTTATTATTAGTAACAAAAATATTTTATTCTCATATAAATCACAGGTAGTGAGTTGCAATTATAAAGTCACAGGGATACATTTCAGAACTATCAAATTAAAAAGACTCCAAAAAGCTTGCTAAAAAAAACTAAATGGGAAACATAGAAAAAGATGTTTTTCTTTTCACTGGGAACCTTTCTCAATTATTTTTCCCCATATGTAGCTTTGAGTCTGAGGTAGGAAAGGAAGACAGCTCATAGTAAGAAGGAAAGGACAGATTTATTGCCACAGCGTGCTCCCTTCTGGGACTGCCCTGCTTCACACAGCCAGAGCAGCTCTTGGAAGCACTCAAGATGCTCTTACTGCATCTACCTTTGAGGAATTCTGCTCTTAGCCTAACAAATAATTCATGGACTATTAATGACTCATTAGTACATACTGGCCAAGCAAAGGTTCTAAACGTTTGCAACCGCATATTTAGAAAAACACCTTTTCCTTTCCACAGGAGGCTAAACAGAAACATGTGACATGATCAAAATTTAAATTTATTATTAGCACTTTTACCAAGTAAAATGATTAGTGTCTTTTAAATCCAGTCAATGCACAGCTGTGTGCTTAATTCACTTCTGTCACTGTATGTATACATGCTTCACAGTCTCTGATAGCAGAGGGTATCAAGTTTCTTTCCTTTTTTTTTTTGTATTTGGTAGACTGTTCCTTTAGAGTAGATTATGTTAATAATTATATCAGAAATAGGTGTGAGTTTTTAAAATAATCTGCGCTTGTCTTTAAATTACTTGTCTGTAAATGGCTTTCAAATAGAGAGAACAGCTTAAACAGATTTTACCTACAAAAATTCCACATTAGTCTAAGGAAGACCAGCTCTACCTTATGTGCATCAATGAGAATGACTCCTCCTTTCTCAGTTGGTTCCTTTGTTCCTATCAGCAATTTTCCATCAGAATAGCCAACAGCAAATGGCCTGTCTTCATTGAACCAGGCCAGGCACGTGACAGACACTGTGGGAACAGACAAAACATTCATTAAACTAAACTGAACCTCACTCCTGCCAAAGAGGGTTTTGCAGTGCAGTTGTCTAAGCTATGAAGTGCATACCAATGTCCACCACCACCAAGATCACTTAACATACTTCTGGTCTGAAAATTTTCTTGCATTTATATGGTAAAGATAAAACTGAGTGTCACTGTAATAGCAGCTGTTGAGATTATTTTGTACTAGTTTTCTCATTCTTCCTTTTGTGAAAGTAATTGAATTTATATTCCTGGCATAGTGAAAGAACTATACCAGGTCAAAGAAAAAGAAAAAGGGTAGACTGAATCCTATACATGTGTCTGAGATATAAAATGCTCTGAAAAATGCTCTGAAAACAACTTGCCTTCCTTAGCAAGTGGATATTGCTTCACTTGATTCTGCCAAAAAAAAGTCTGTAGGCTTCCTGAAGAAATAATATGCAAACCCACACAATACCACCAAAGATGTGCTGCTACTTGATGTCCTCTGGGACTGAAACTATAAAGGAAAAATGGCAATCATTGATGAATTTAAATGACACTGTACATGCTATCTGCAGGCAGAGCAGATCCTGCAGGGGATCTCTACTGATTGTCCACAATGGGAAGGAAAGGCAGGGTTTTACCAAGTTACTACAAACTGTTTGCCTCTGCTGTGGGGGAATCAGGGTGCAGACAGAGATCCCACAGACTTTTCTCCTCCCATGAGCCAGCAATCATATCCCATGAACAATAACCAAAAATGATCATATACTTCCTTAATAAAAAGTGGGAGTGTGTTCACAATTTTCATTTCAAATACTGATGCAGTCTCTTACCATCCTTTCTGTAGCAGTGCTCCAGTTCCAGGCGGTGCATGGCTGAAATATCCACAACTTCAATAAGACCCAGAGACCCATCCATGCGCCCAATTAACAATAATTCCGGAGCATCTCCTGTCCATGCTGCAGCTGGCCCTTCTTCTGGCCAGGCTAGAGCAGATACCCAGTGAGGCTGAAGATCTAATAAGCCTTTTCCTCCTAGGAGATCAAAAAGTCTGTTAAAATTACTTCATAAGGAAAAGAAAACAACAATACTTTCCACGGAAAAAAAATTAAGAGATTCTATTGAGAGCTAGAACATACTACAAATTCACCTAAGTTACAAGAAGACAAAGCAATGGTTCACTGATCTATGCAGACACAAAATCTAGGTAACAGATATCAATTCTCATTCAAGTTAGGTAGTTTTGTTAAGGCAGGAAGCTGAAGTCTTCGCACCCAGTAAATGAATGCTTTTCTTGGGGACTGTCTATTACCATAGGCAGGGTAACTGGTGACTTTCGTAAGTGCAAAGCAACAGAATGAAGCTTTCAATATTACAATTTACAGGGATTAAAAGTCTTCCTCTCAAAGCTGTATATCACACATCCACTCAGGGTTAGTGCCTTTCTCGAACTAAACAGGTTCACAAAACACTGTGGGAGATGGTGGGCACTTAAACTGGACAGTTCCACTCTGGGATGCACAAACATGCAGTGACTTGGCAGCTCCCCTAGGAAAATGCTGGAGCAGGAAGGGCCCACTGGTAGCTCAGGACATACCATTGACTTGCCAGATGTTCACCATCTTTTCTGTAGCTCCAGCCAGGTACTTGCCACTGATGCTCCAACAGACAAGAGATAAACTAAGGTCACTGGGTGACCCCAGGCTTTCTTCAGAGTCACCTTCTCTGTAATAGAATAAAAGAATGGAATGAAGAGAGCATTCCCTTTAAGCAGACAGGAAAACCTAAAACTCATCAAATATGTGAGCTAGAACCTGGAGTCCTGCCATTGCAGCAGATTCACATACTACATTTTTCTGCTCACAGTACTACATTCTCCCTAAAACCACTTCAAATTACAGAATGAGATACTTATTTCCAAGTAATTTCAAGTTAGGTTTCAAATGGAAACTCTTTCTCTTTACCTACTCATTTCTCAAATTTAACATTTTCAGCAATAGCAAAATTTTCTGGGACATCATGAAATGAAACAATAGCTTGGACAAGAAATAAAAGAGGCACATCTTGCTACCAATTCTACTTTAAACTATTCCTCCTGATATAATGTTGTTACACTGTTCTAAAATTCCATTTTAAAGTCTTCTTTGCCTAACTGTAAAAGAGCCGTGGGCACCTTTAATTGCCCTTAAGATCATACACAGCAGCCACATTTTTTACTGCTTTTAGTACCAGAACAATGAAGGCTATAATACTGTTATATCATTCTGGTTGTTCCTTTTAAGGCCATATCTAACAGCAGCAAGCAAACAAGAACTGAGCCAACCACCAAAAAATTGTCACAAGACAACCTTGTAGTTCACTACTGCTTCTTTGTTCTTCCAAGTTCAACTTATCTATGCTACACTAAAGAATTAGATTTTAATATTTCCTTTTGCTTTCTTCTTTTTTGGACACACTCAAATGACAGAAAAGTACTTCCAAGACACTCATGTAGAATTACATTTAGTTCCTGTATCTCAGAAGTCATAATTCTTTTTTCACACTTGAATCAAATGGCCACCCTTGCAATGATCACAGTACATGCTGGAGCTGTCCACTGGAACCCACTGAAGGGGGATATTCACTTTTCCACTATATGATAGTCCCATACTGTTTTTATTTTACCCATGTCTCCTTATATCAATTAATTAAGGATGTTTTAAAATAGCATTGAAATTATCTCTTTTTTATAGAAGAGACTCTTACCAGGTTGACATTTAAGTTCTATTTTCAGTTTCAAGCTATTTGATGTATTTGGCATGCCATAAACACAGCATCAGAAAACTAATGAGAGATTTTAAGTACAGGAAGGAGATAATGAGAACGGCCAACCCTGCAGTATCTTGCACAATTACAGCTTAAATATCTGGCTGTTGTAAAGAACCAACTTACAGCTTGTTGAGCACACACGTCTGTTGCAACGAATATTGCTTCTTTGTTACATTCCACACTCTGATGGTGCCATCATTTCCACTGGTTGCCAAAAGTCCCTTTTTATTGCACCAAACACATGTCATGACCTACAAATACCAAAATAATCTTGGCAAAACTGGAATTTAAAACTTAGGTGTGTTTGCTCACTAATGTTAAGCAAACACTAAACAATGAGACATTTATTGAAATACACCGTAACAACCAAACTAGATTTATTTTTCTACTTTTACAGCATTATTTACTACAATTACGCAAGCTTGATGAGGCTGCCACACTTCATACAGCCCCACGCCCCGCGGGCTGCTATCATGCAGAATACTGCACAAATACAGTAACTACCATGACAGAAAAATGAATGCAAATTAAGATCTAAGGAAATATTCAGAGTGATTCTGCTGACTTTATATACCGTGAGAACATTTTCAAGACCTCTTTAACTGAAGCCTCAAAGAAGCTCAACTTCTTTGTGCATCAGAGATGCAAGAACTTTATCTCCAAAAAATGACTTCAGTCAGTGCAATTTCAAACCACACCCTTGCTCTTTCCTGTGCTCTGCTAAGGAGAGCAGGGCAGCGGGCACAGTGCTGGGAGCGGTGCGTACCCTGTTCTGGTGAGCCTCGAGCTTGATGAAGGCGCACTTGCGCAGGTCTCCGCCCATGTCAGCCAGGGTCTGCGGCGCGCTCTGGTTGTCACGGTCGTGCGCGGCCAGCGCCCGCACCAGCTGCTGCGCCGCCCACTGCCGGTGCTGCGACGACAGGCGCGACGACAGGCAGCACGCGGCCAGCGCGTTCGCCAGCTCCAGAGGGCCTACAGCAGAGGGATCATAGCAAGGATGGGCATACAAATGGGCAATTAAACCTGCTCAGACAAAACAGTGAGATGATGCCTCGATGAGTACACGCATGAACACAGCAACAGCCAACATTTCCAGAAAGAGATTATCGAGCGTCTTAGCACAATGTTGCAATTCTGGGAACTACAGTAAATACGCTCTTCTGATACTAAGTGCAAAATAACCCCAGTTCAATTATCACTAAAAGAACCTTAAGAATAGGATTCTAAATAGCCTTATTCCCACCATATGAAAATGGTTGGTCAAAGAGTGAGTGCTTTCTAAACAGGAAAAGCCTCCTCTGACAGAGACCTGCCACTGTCACTGTCCTGCCCTTCTCTCTCTATCCCAGCACCAGCCTAGGGGGAGGTTCAGCTATTGCTTCGTGGTTCCCTGGCCACCCAGAGCAGAGGCAGAACAAATTTCTGCGTCAGACACAGGACACCATTTGGGTGGTGGCAGTCAGCTGCTAGCTTCCTTAATTTCATCAGGAGGCACACAACCAAGCTCAGTGTCTCAGCTCTATGGCTTTAAATACACACACATTCAGACTATGTTCTGAAGTGGTGCAAGATGCAATTACAGCCTAAGATCATATTTCTAAGTAAAATGTGTGTCATAAACGGTAACATTCCTTTCACCAAAGCAAGTTTTGTACATTTTTAGAAGTGTATCTATTTATACATTATTCTAGCAAGTCTCTCCCTTATATACAAATGAGGAAATGACGATCTAATGATTAATATTTAAAATAAAAACAAAGCTATATCGTACCTTTCTTTTCAATTTCAGCTTTATCACAGTTTGGCCTCAGTTTGGCCCCTTTGTCGGCCAACAATGCTACAAGTGCTTGAGTAACGACAAAATTTGGAGATGTGACAAGTTTGTTTTCTTCTGCAATTCCTCTTAAAAAACTTGGCAAAAATTTCCTCTGGATTGGATCATCAACTGTTGTCAAGTTCACACCAGTTGCTGCAGAAATCAAATTCTGAAAAGAAATAACTGATGATAAATAATCAGAACAAACAGAACTATAAAACTTAGAAACATTTTAAGTTGCATAAATTGTGCACAGTTTTACACATTTTCCTTTTCTTTTCTGTGCTCCACATAGAACCAATTCAATTAAAAAACCAAACCCGTGACAGAAAAACCCTATGAACCCAGGAAGTACAGCCACATTTTCTGCACTTGAGAAGAGTACTCAGCAAAGACACTTGATTTTTACCAACAATCAAACATACCCCTGTGCAAAGCCACAAACAAGGACTCTAAGGAGATCCTCACAGTGAGGGCAGTCTCACGCCAGTTGGGAAGGTAAAAGCACAAGCAATCAAAGCAGTCTCTGAGGCCCTACCTGTGTACATAACTGCACCAGCAGCTTTGCAGCACTGGGAGTGTTTGATGCCAAGCAGCCAACTGCAGTGCTCAAGTAGGCAAGGCAAGAGATGGGCTTGCTGGTTTTGCTGTGGATGCTCCTGGACCTCTCTGTGGAGCTGGATGCTGTGGAAGGGCTGGTGGACAGGCCTGCCCTCCCCGCTGCTGCCAGGCACATCAAACGCACCAAGGTGCGGATGTCTGTCAGCCCCAGGGACTCCAGGCCAGCTGCCAGGCTACAACTGGAGCCACTGTGGAGATAGACAAGTCCCTTGGTCAAAAGAACAAAATCGACAGAACTTTTTCTCTTAGCAGTGTTATGTAAGTACAGACACAAGAATTGCTTCCCCAATTAGTATGAAATTGCATCCTGATCAAACAGAACTGGTAACTGGTTACAAAAAGAAAGGTGGAAGCATTGCTAAAGATATCACAAACCTGACAGACAGAAGTGAAAGCGCTCTCATAACCATTGTTCTTGCCAGGAGCACTTGGGCAGCAGCTGTCACTCTTCTGAGAGCCATGACACGGTCGTGTGGATTTACCAGGGCAGCTGCTTGTTCTCCTAAGGTTATCCTGCCAGAAGTGCTTTTTTCTATTGAGCCGTGACAGCCTTGGAAATAATGATTTGCATCCGTGTTTGTAGAAAAACAAAACATTATAATACAGTAATAAGCAGAGAAGCAAAGTTGGCCTAAGTTAGTAATTTTTCAGTACTTCATATATATAGAACTACAGTAATAATGACCGAGAACAAAAAATACTCCTGAAATACACTCCAGAATTTAATTATTCCTTATTTTCAAAGAGATATGAACACAATCTGACATACTCAATTCCTCTGATTCCCTTTTCCATCAGAGGGGACTATTTTTAAGTCCCAACTTAAATTCATTCATTGAGTTCCGCAAAATATGTTACTGGCATCTACTGTTTGACTATGATCACAAGTTTTATAGGCAAAATTCAATCCTTCTGCCAATTCATAATGCCTCACACTCCTCTCTCTAATTTCCGTATAATAAAAGGCCAGTTTAGAGCTGGTCTTCACTTCCTCATGGTGGCAGGCAGGAAATACTGTAAGAATGTTCGTGCCTGGCCTCCAGAAAAACCACACTAAAAAGGGGAAGAGGTGGTGATAGTTGTTACCATTGTTGTTGTTGCTGCTGCTGCTGTTATCATTGTCATGCTTTCTTGAAATGAAATGCATTTCAAACATACCTATTTGCATCAATGTTTCCTCCATACTGTTGGTGGCTGTCACCATTGCAACAGAAGCACCCAGAGGGTCACTGTCAGGGAATTGAACGGGTTCGGGTACAATGCGCCGATCATTTAACCCAAGCGGCCCAGCCAGCAGTTCAAACTCCTCTTCTCCTGTCAGCTTTTCATCTTCGTCCACATCTAACATGTCCCAGTCTTCTAGAATTGGCGAAATATAATAAGACTTGGTTACAAAAGCTCAAATATGAAAAAAATTCAATTAATTAAAAAAAAATAGTAGAAGGTATGAAATGTGTACTGTAATCTACAGCACAGCAGCATGAAAATCTCATCTTCTGATGCTGACATAGACACAACAAAGTAAATCAGAAAAACAAAATCCTGTTCTTGCCCCTCTCTATTCAACTTGATCTTTGTACTGCAGGAAAGTTTTATAGGAGATTCTCTGAAGTATCAAATTAGCTGCTCTTTAAGAACACGGACATTAGGGGTCATCACATCCAGCACAAGACAGCTCTAAAACCGGGAATACAGTGAAAAGTGCCAACATACAGTCATGCTTTAAATCATGGTAACAAGTGTGTATTCCAAAGGACTGAATAGTAAAGACAGATGCTAGAAATTTCTGGTCTTCATATTGATCAAAAAAGCATGCATTAGTTCATGGATTATAATTGAACACACAGGCTTCATTCCCAGGGAATAAAAAAAACCCTCAAACAACAAAGAAAAACCATTTTAACTACAATTCAGTGAGGCGCTTCCTTCACTTGGCAACCATTTACACACAAGTCAGCTTATATTTACTGAGCTCTCTGCTGTGTCTCACTCCATACACAGTAGAATCACAACAGCTTCGATCTACAGCAGATAGACTTGCCCTAAACACTGGAGCACTCATTTAGTCTCAAACAGACAAATGTGGTAAATGACACAACTGTGACCACAGGAGCTACAGCAAGGACCAGAATCAAAGAACCACCTGGGAAAGGTTTTCTATAGACACCAGAAATAATCTGTTTAAATTGAAAGCCACCCTCAGGATGCTCTCAGCTTGGACAAAGAGAGAAAAATTAAGAACAAGACTAATGGCAGCCTTTTGGGATACTAACTTACATTAATTAATTTGTCCCACAAAGGCAGCTGAAGAAAGATATTTGAACATAAGATTTTGTATGAGCAGGTCTGGATGGCAACATCTCCTCACAATACCTTACCACCCCAAGTTACATGTTTGCCTTTTCAGCTGCTTACATGAAAGACGGGGAAAGAAGTCACTGATTTTTTTTTCTGATTTGAACTAAAAAAAATTCCCCAAACTAAAATACTGTATCTAAGTGAAAGAGATTTTAAAATCCACCTTCAGGTTTATTTGCATGAAAGTACCTCCTAGAAAAAAACAAAATCCCATGAAACTTAAGAACATACCTTCATAGACACTGTCTTGTTTACCTATTAAATCAGGAGCCTGGCCTTTATACCTGTATGAAAAAATAACAAAGAAAGTTACTGAGTAGCTCTAATATTTTATAAATACACATAACAATTTTAAATTTGGTTCCCTATTTAGTCTAATTTTCCTTTTAGATCTAGATGTATTTATGAATGATTCCAGAAAAGCCTAGTAACAGAGAAACAGATAAAATGGCTTCTGAAAGTGTGTGTGGAGGGGGCAAGCACTTGGAAGTACTAATGTATAAAAGGTCCATTAAAAAATACTGGAATTGTCAGACAAAATTGATAAAGAATTTTCAAAAGTCACTAAGAAGAAGGCAACATCCCAAGAAAATATTCCTTGTTCTTTATTTAAAAACCAGAAATATCAAGTCAATTTTTTTTCCTAAATATGCCAACTGTTGTAAACAGAGAATGATTTCAAATATCACAAAATCCTGCCAGCAATTCTTATCTCTTAAATCAAATTTTTCAAATGCCGATGGCTTGCAAACATGTTTAGTTTCCTTTCTTTACCACCGCCTCCTCTGTCTGTACCTTTCCGAGGCTGACGTTTTGGATTTGCTCTTGAGGGCCAAGTATTTGTCCCTGCAGATGCCACACAGGAGGTAGTAGGGGTTGCCAGTGCCACACTCGCCCCCAAACCAGCCGTCCACATAGGAGCCGTTGCTGCGGTACCCCTGGCGGTTGGCACTGCGCCCGCAGCCCGGGTGGTTCCTCTTCATGTGCTGGTTGAAGCTGACCACACTGGACTCACACAGCTCACAAACCACCACTTCTTCTCTGTCTTCAGCTTCACAGACATGCTGCGCAGTAAGATTGGCACGTGTTATTTGTACTGAACAAGTGTCTGCACCTTACATATAAAGCATGCCAATATTCTTAGGTGGGTGTCCCTACACATTTCTGTCACTGAGTGATATTAGGATGGCTGACTTGTACAAAAGCAAAGCAGAAAAGTACAATTTATGATATAATGAAGACCATCTCAGAACAGGAAAAATATTCGTAAGTAAAGTTTCAGAGGAGACAATTGCCTATTTCATGTCACCCTGACTCAAATTTCTTGACAGTGTAACCTTCCATTTGTGATCCTGTCACATTCACCCTGGTTCTTCTCAGAACTTGTCTGAAACTAGATCCAACAAAGGAAAAGAATCCTTTTTTTGCTTTCAGACAATCAGATTTTACATTTACTGAGCAACAAAGATTACCATTTCTGTCAGTAAATATCAAGGTTTTATCTCAATATGAAGCTCATTTTTCCTAATTACATTTCTGTTCTAAGTCAGTAATTTCATTGAGAGGTTTCAGTGAAACAACTGCTCTGAAAAATTCAATACGCATCCTGCAACTTGCTTCCATATCAAAGCTAGGTAGCACCATAGTTAGGAGATGAAAAGCTCAAAGATCAAAGGGTTGATTGTCTAATTTGACATGGATAATGCAAAGATTAACAAGATGCTGTTATTATATTTGTTTTCCACCTCAACAGCTTTTTTAATGCTCTATACAACAATTCAGTGAGGACTGTCACTACATCCTTCCCAGAGAATGGAATACATGACACCATTAAATTAAGAAAACCTGATTTAAGTGCAAATTATGCTGCTGCAGATTAGATACTATTAGCAGTAGCAAGAGAAGAAATATTTACAACTGCATTTGTTCTATCACACAGCTAAGCCATCTGGAACACCTACTTGATTTCTAATTGGTATCACCAGAACAACTACATGAATTCTGTTCTCTTCTCTCAGGGGAGGGAGAGGAAAACTACAATGTGGAAGTGCAGAGCAAGAAACAAGAAATCCCTACTTTTAATCCAGAAGTGATGCTACAGGATACAAGATTATTTTAAGCATGGCTGGCACTTAAAAAGATATTTTCAAACAGGCTCTAAGCACACACGTTGCTTTCAATTTTAAAATAAAAGCATGCAAAAAGCAGGAAGTTAAAGCAGCCCCCGCTGCAGTCACACACACCCAGGTAGGCCAATCCAGTACCTCTGGGATCCACATTCCCAGAATATCATTATCACTAGCCAGGTCTTGCCCAAACATAGCTTCCATTGCTTCATCATCGAGGTCAATCTCCAGCTCCTCATCCAAGTTGAAGTCATAGAGTGCCCCTGGATCTTGCTGCAAGGAGATGCCTTCCCTGCGGCTCTGGTTCCTGTGGGCCTGCACTGAGCGGTACAGTCCCGCTTCAAGGTGGGAAGAGAGAAAAACAGGAAAAGCAGGACTTTTATTTTCCATGGCAGAGAGGTTGCTGTACTTTCAATTTCCTTTTTGTTTTCAACTCTTCTGCTAAACAACCTACTTATCACTACACACAACTCTTAAATATACACTGGCACACATGTGAGGAGTATTCTAAATGTCATGTGAAGTCCCAGTCGCCCTCCTGTTCATTTTCTGGATAAGCAAAGCCCTTGGAATTCTGCCAGTCCCTTACCAGCACGTGCCAGCAGCGTTCGGGCAGCTAAATCAAATTTGTGTCTCCGTGTGACAGCCGAGCGACTCCGGGGGGGAGGCCCACTTGCTGCAGCTGCGTTATCCACATGATCCAGGTTGTCAGGGCTACAGGAAGCCAGAATTTACAATTAAACCAAGTTTTAAACAATCACACACAGTAACTAAGTCATCTTTATTAGTACTGTTTCCTTTCTTTAATGGAAGAAAAAAAAAAAGGAATTTGGAATTCAAGAATCTTCAGTTTCAAGGAGCACATATATACTGTCTATCTGACTGTGAGATTTACCTCAAACAAATTAGATGCAGCAAAGTCAACACCTATCTGATGTTCCAGAGTGCCTAAGCATGGCAGAAATTTTGAGAGAGCACTCATTTTATACTAGGTTAATTAAGTAGCTTGAACAATTATTTAATCAATCAGCTTGAATTAGTTTTTTCTCCTCTTTCAAAGAAATAAAATCATCTCTGATGATGGTTGTTGCTGGCTGAGTCAATTACATGTGAATTTGGCAAAACATTAATTTAATGGAATTTTGCTTTATTACTCGTTCTTTTAATTAAAATACAACTATCAGCTCTCATTTTTTCATTATTTTCTTTTTTTGTTGTGAAGAAAACATGCTCATTTACATTTTTCCCCAGTTCTGCACACAAACAGTACTGGAAAATAAATGCACCACGTACACCTAATTTAAAGGCATCTTCGCTTCTGCTCATGCTGTAACAAAATTAATAAGCTGCATTACAAAGTAAGACTGCATCAGCAACAATGAATTTGTGATATTTCCAGCTTCAGGAACAGACTACAAGCAATTACAGGAAGATTATTTTACCTCTCACTAAAGCCTTCCTCCATTTCAGTGGCATCAGCAGAAGGGATGTCACCTGGAGACTGCAAATAGCAATGATCCCCAGATTTCCCACCACTGCCAGACACAATTGTCCCATGCCGTGACTCTGCAGTCCCCTCTGACTGGGGCTCTTCATCATCTTCATTTCCAGGGTGCTCAATCATCCACATGGCCAGCACTGTGATATTCTGGGCATCTGCTTCTCCTCTGGCCCCTGAAAGCAGGAAAAGCACACTTCTGAACTGGATTTTAGCACTGATGGTTACAAAAAAAGCAATCTGTTTTTCCCCAGGAATGGTTATAGAACTTAAAAATTAAGTATTCTATTGGAAAACAAGTGTTTTATGTGTAACCAATCTTTCAGTTAAACTGATATTATAGCTATAGATTACCTGTAGCTTCCATAGCTTTTGCAATTTGCCTGAGGGAGAACCCCATTTCTAGTAAGGGAACAGCAATGGCAGGAGGAGGAGGAGATGTTGAAAGTCGGCTGCTTGGATCAGACAAAGCTTAAAAGACAGAAAATGATAAATGTAAAGCACATAAATCTTTCTCTAGTGTTACTTTATTACACCTTAGTTTGATACATCAGCTTGAACTAAGGAAATAATTGCTCTCAACTTTCCTCTCAATTACTTTCTGTAACAAGACCAGATGGAGTTCATTCTTCCTTGTAACATAGATTATGTTGACTGACTCTGATCAAGTAGGATACTGACGATATGCAAAGAACTATTCAAGCAATTGTTTTCATTTTGAACTGTATCAAATTATCTATTTGATCTGATCTATATTTAGGTAGCCTAGATAAAGTTATCCTTGTCCAAATCATCGAGATTCCCAAATGCTGAGATCATTAGACATTCCTCTTAAGGTGCAGACAAGAGACCTCAGCTGAACTAGGAATGTATCTGAAAAACCTTTGTGGATGATGGCTGTATTTCTGTGCAGAGAGCCATTCAAGGGACTCTAAAAAGCTCAGTTCCTGCCACAAACCCACAGTTTCTTTATGTCTTGCGATAAATGTGATGTCTGATCAGCGAAGACAAAAATACACTAGCAAGCAAACACTCTTGTAAAGACACTATCATGACTAGAAGCAACTCATAATTAAATCAAAAGGAAAAGAAGAGACCTGAAACTGAGCAGTGCAACACATGAACCACTAAACTCTCCAACTTATAGCACAGATGTAAGGACAAGAGTAAAAAGTACTGGTTCATGTACCATAAAACACATCAATTCTTGCTTTCTGTGTGGTATATGATCTAACATAAGCTAGAAAATTACTGCACTTACCAGCAGCACACAACCAAGGAAACAAGCCCAAATCAGATGAACATTTTGAAGCAGTCACCAACTATACTGTTTTTACTGTATTGTTTTTGTAATCGAATCCACAACTTTTAAAAACTCATTTTGTTTGCTTGATAAAGCCTACAGCTATTTTATTTGCATCTTTTTTTCCTAAGATAGTCACTAAAAGGTTTTCAACAATGCTTTGTGTGTTAGCTTGCCTTAAGAAGAAACTCTGTTGGGTTTCCATCTCTTCAAACACGGCCCCTGAGCTGCTGTGGGTTTCCTAACTTGTCTCCATTTCCATTCCACTGACAAGTTTACCTGTGCGATTGGCAGGCCTTGCAGACTGCGAGTCTGGAGAGGTCAAACTTTGTCTCCTCCCAACTTCATCTGAGGGAGATGTTGGTAAAGAAGATATTGGAGGAGTCTGAGCACGTCGTGCTGGAAGTACAGTTGTAGTTGGATAACTGGAGAACATTTGCCTTGAAAAAAGAACAATATACATTTGTATTGAACAGAACCATGCTATAAAAGGTCTGACACAAGAAATACACCCAACTGGAGTGCACTTGGCAAATCCTACTTGATGCAATTGAGTTTTGTAAGAGTAAAACACAACACATACATTGACAGTGCATTCCTACCAGCTGTATCTGTACAGTTAAGTTCTAAGCATGCACAAGAAAAAAAAAAAGCCTAGGAGAGAAAAGATAAATAAACACTTTCCCCATTTCCATGGTTTGTTCAGAACTCAGGCTGCCTAAGAAATCAGGTATTTGATTTTCCCTGTCCTAGTATGAGGACATTGTTCTGGCTTTTATCAAAAGAAGTCTGCAAAACTTCTGCGAATCAATAAACTTAGAAAAGTGTTCTGTGCAAGGTAAAGCAGATTTCCTTTGACAGCACAGGCTGCCTCTGCAAATTCAGTAATTATCTTCCATTTCAGTATGTAAGGGTAAGCTGAAAAAACATCTGTTTTACAGAATGTTACCTACCAAAATCTATTTTAGTTTGAGAATCAAACATTCACTGAAAATACAATATTTTAGAGATTTGTAATTTAAACTATACCAAATAAACATGAGAACTGGAAACAGGACAACTTAAGGAGGACATTTTCTCCTTCTTAAAGAATTCAGGTATTACATTTATACACAGTGTATAGCAAAAGCTTAACAGCTTTCTAAAAAAAACCCACAAACCCTGACAGCAAAGTAACATTTAGACTGTGTTCCACTGCAGAGGCAGCTCTTGAGAGCATTTTCAAAGGCTCAGGCAGCTGAAGACATGTTCTACATAAACCACACATCCACGGAATCACACATGCTGATAGGGTATGTTACCTCAGGAGACTGAGAGGCATAACACCAGGTGATTCTGAGGCTGGAACTGTTTCTGTATCAGTTACTGGAGTAGTGGCAGTGGTGGTGTCCTCCAGAGAGCTGCTCATGAAAGATGTTGTGCTAGAAGCAGAAGGGCTGGTTGTAACTGGTGTTTGGGCTTGCTGAGACTGATCACCTTCTTCTACTTGCTGCTCCACTTCTGCAACAGAAAAATAAGGATGTTGCAGCAACATTAATACAATTGTGTAGATGCAAACAGTAGCCATGGCTAAACTTACAGCTTTCAAAAACAACATAATAATCATTATTTAGAATTCACCCCAAAGAAAGAAAGGGGTGTGCAGATTCTGCCACTAACCCATGGACTTGTGTAAAGAAATCAGTCCAGGAGCTCTTGCTGTTCTCACAGCGATAAATAACTATTAAATTTAACTTAATAAATTAGGTAAATAGCAAACAAACCACTTACTTCCACCAAATTTTATGATATTCAGATTTATGGTTGTAACAACCTGGATTACTCTCAAAACAGGCAAAAGGGGAAGAGGTTTTAGATATAAAAATATAGCTGATTAACTATAATGCTATTTTTAACTCAGCTGGGCAAGTAGTATTTTTAAGGGTTTTTTTTTGGTTGGCTTAAAAGTGCAAATCTTTCTGACAACTATATACAAGTACAGAAGACATATTAAAAACTCCTGTTTCTGATTGATATGCATTCACTTTTTATTAAGATCACAAATTAGGAAAAAGGCAAAAAAGTCAGTGTTATATCTATGAAAAAGTAAACAGAGTTTTGCAAGATTTCTCTGTCTGATTAAGGTCACCCCAAAGTATAACCAGTACAAAATGACAAGACCAAGTGAATTGTATTATCACTGTTACTATTCATTTAAACCTTGTTTTCAAAAGGTACCTTGTTTAAGTCTGCCACCAAACTGCTCCTCCAGCAGCCCATGAACCACAAGTTTGTAGATCATGGCCTGTGCCCGCTCCAGGTCCGCCAGCCCCAGTGCTCTCTTGATGGGTGAGCGCATGACGGCGCGTTTCACCATGTGCCGCATCAGGAACTGCAGCGCCGCTCGCAGCTCCACGTCCTCCTGCAGCACCGGCGAGCCCGCGCAGTCTGAGTTGTGGCCATTCTCTGCCAGCACTTTGGGGATAAGCAGCAGCTCAGCATACTTACTACAACTAAGAAGAACACTAAGTGACTTCATAGCACCAAGGTAAAGGTAAGACAGCTGTACAGCTCGGATTTCTGACTGTGCTATATCGTGACTTCTTGGTGTGTGTTCATGATTCTTTTTTCTTCCTTCAGCAGGTTGGTGTTGGGATTCCATACACAGCGTTGATGGTTCTAAAGAAAAGGAAACAATTTCATTTTCCGACTTAGAGGTTGTAGCACCGTGTCCTTTGTTATCATCCGCACTTTGGCCTAATCGTGTATCTGATCCAACTTCACCCTCCATTTTCTGGTCTGTTTCCCCTTTATCTTCAGATTCGTGTCTGTGTTTTTTCTCATGTCTCTTGGTGCTTTGCTTTCCCGTATCTTCATGAATGCCAGTCAGATAGGTAAGGTCCAGCAACACAGTAGCTGTCAGCCCACGAAATCTTGCAACATCAAAAGGCAGTGGTTCACAGGGCTCCAGATTATACAATGGAGTATCACTAGGCGACCAAAAAGTTGGGAAGCTTTAATAAAGATCAGAATGACACAGGAAAAAGCAAGTGAGGGAGAGACAGGAGGAAAGTACAGGAAATAATGTAGGCAAATAAGATGTAAAATATATTTAATAAAACAAACCAGTTCTAAAACTTAAACGCAAACACGGGAAAATGAGGTTATGATCAGAAACAGGGAGATATGGTTTCAAAGCAAATGCAACAAAGCATACACAGGTTTTCAATAACAAGCACTGAAACTGGAAGCCCCACAGAAGCTATCCATTCTCTGCTGCCACAGGCTCTGGATATATAATTTATTTCAAATATGTGACACATTTTATTAAGAAAAACTTCCTGAAGGTAAATATTATTATCATACCTGAATCTTAATAGGTATAAAAGCTTATAAAGAAAACTTTTCAACATTAAGGAAAAGCTTTGATTGACCTCAGCTATTCATCAGCAGAAGCACACTACTGAGAGCTCAGGACAATTCTCTCTGATGTGTCAGGACAGATCACCTGGCAAGGACCGTGACCTTTGAAAAACACAGGGCAGAAAACCTAACAGACACATTTATCTATCTGTCCATCTATATTCACTGATATTTTCTGGTACTATTTAGGACTGTTACACTTGACTAATTTTCACCTGAAGCAGGACAAAAATTCACCAGCCCACGTTTCCATACACCTTGTATTTTCCATACATTCAGCAAACAAGTGACTTTTAAATCTTCCTTTTATTGTCCCAAAAAGTTTTCCCATCTTACAATGTAAACTTCTACCTAAAAATGAAAGCAAGCTTTAGCCTGGTTTTAATTAAGAAGGTATAGAGTGAATGTAATTAAATCCTTTACAAAAGCTTGCCTACGTTTAAGTGCTGTTCCACATCACTGAAATAAAGCTTCGAATTATTTTAAGGGCACTCTTACTTTAAGGCTATACTGTCACATGGGCATACTTGAAAGAATTTGTATCTGGAACTAAATCAATTGCACTTCAGTACAGTCAGTCAAAGTGACAACAGGCTCCGCAAAGACAAAACAGACATAATGCTACAACAGCTGGAAGTGTAAAGTGATGTTGGCTATTTCAGAATGTAATTGTAACTGGCAGGGGGAAAAAAAAAAATCACTGCTCAATTTCTTTAAAAGACTTTTTCAGCTACAGGAGAAGGAGTTCAAGAAATTAAGTTAATCAAATCTTTTCCACACAAAAGCACAGGCAATTCCTGTGAGAGCACCAAGAAGCTCAGGGAAGGAAAAAACAGCACCTCTTTCCAGCCTAGAGCCCTTGAAGGCAGATGGGAGAATGAATGAACACTACCTCAAGCAGCATTAATTTCAAAACCACTGAAGTCTACACTTTTAAGTAATTGATCAGCATGACTCTAATATAAAGTGCAGGTTACTTCTGAGGATTTCCAACCACATAGCACTACCACTAGATAGTGATAACTGTAGGAAATGGGCATACCTGATGGTAATCTCTGCTTCATCCCACTGGACCTTGGCTGAGGTACTTCCCTCCTTCACCACTCCCAGCAGGGTGGCATGACGGCCCGTTTGCTTGTGGACACAGCGACCTCCAACTCTGAGCCCAGCATCCACTCCACCAATGACTGCCAGAACAGGCCACACCTCCACACAGAGCATCTTCAGCTGCAGCTCCGACAGCTCTGCCAGGCCATGCCGGCTGTGCTTGCTTTTCTCCTCCTCTTTGCTTTCTTTCTCCTCTCTCACCTCGTTCTCCTCTCGGCTTTGAACAGAGCGACTTTTCTTTAGTTTTTGACCTGCTTCCTTAAGACATGTTTTGATTTTATTCAGTCTTTCCATCATTTTTTTATTGATGCAGTGTGTCCAGCGGTCTGTGCGATGCAGGATTCGAATGAGCTGGATCGTGGCTTCTGCCAGCACTGCAGCAACAGGACTGCAGATGGGGTCACCAGGCAGCAAATCTCTCGGTGTCCCACGCATCTGCATATCACAGATCTTCACCTGTTGGGAGAGAACAGTTTTCAAGTTATCTTCTCAACATGCCCAATAGGCTCCTCTTATAAATAAATATAGGAGTCACCTGCTGAATAGAAATAATTATTAGCACTGTCTTTTTTTTTTTGCCTTTGGAATCCCTAGGAAATCCACCTTAACACTGGGCAAAAGCTCCATCCTTCAGACTAAAGGATGCTGAAATTACGTCTTTCATGGTTTCTCATACAAGACTATCTAGAAATCCTAATACAATGTTCTCCTCAGTTTCTGGGGAATAGAATTTTTGTATATGAAGCCTTTAAATCTATTCTAAATAGTAAAATACATTTTAAATTTACAATAGATCACACTAGTTAAAACACAGTGTATTAGTAACACTGTTTTGGTCAGTAATTCAAAGCAGCACCATACAGGCTGCTATGAAGAATACTGACTTTATACCAGCCTAAACCAGTACACCTACACAGATGAACATTCAAGTTACCTTCTCTCCTGGGTTACTGCTATAAAACATAACACAAGGATATAACTCAGCTGCATCCACATCTTCAAAAGCAAGTTTTGGCTCCTATGGAAGAAGCAAAACAAAACTCCCTCAATCTTAGAACACTTCAACAAGCAAAAATACGAAACATGAAAATGTTATGTCTATATTATAAACCTTCTAAGTACTGAAAATGCCACAAGTTTTAGGTCTCATGCTTATCCATGCCATGTTACCGTTGCAAAAAAACCCACCAAAAAACTAGCTGATGTTAAATACCTCTCCATTTTTACCAAAGGAAATAGTTCTTGCTTCCATATCTAACACACATGTGATGAAATCTCCTTGGGTAAAGCTTGACAGAGTCAGAGTCTGCTCTCCATTGTGGTAGAGGTTGCCACTGTAGGCTCTGTAGAGCCACATATCTGAGGTAGTGCGATGGTTGAAGTCATGCACGGGCCACCGGGACACTCCCACACAAGTGCCTTCATTGCCTCGGTTCTCCTTCACAATGTAGAACTAGCAGGCAAAACCAACACACAGGAAAAAAAGCTCAGGAATATACACTTTAACACAACAAAGCTATGAAAATCATCTTTACAGTAAGTTTATATGGTAAAACTATACAAAAAAATCACTCCAAATGATGTATTAAACACTGTTCTTGTCAGTCAGGCTGATGTATGCTTTTGCAAGAAAACAACATGCTTTTTGAAATGTTTTTCTACAAAAAAAATCCTAAATCTACATAATTCAGCAGATAAGTTTTGAAAAAACTTGCACATGCAGCACATGCATGCTGACTATGGACCTTAGGGACAAGTACCATTACCTCTAACAACACATAATAGACATTTACAGTCTCCAATCTGTGTGTTGAAATACTCAAATCCCAGCACTCAAAAGCAGCCACAAACTCTTCCCTTGGGATAGAAAATCACAGAATGATTTAGGCTGGAGAAGATCCTTATGATCTCTGGGTCCAATCATAAACATAACACTTCCATTTACTCAAGAACTGTGTCATAAGTGAAAAGCACAGGCTTTATTAACAGCTGCTGTTAATAAATCATAGCACATTTCCAAAACAATGTGAGAGAAGGTAAGAAATACACATTTATGCAACCTACCTTCCACTGGTAACACCCAGAAGTAACTCCAGTGGATGCTAAGCCATATCCTTTGCCTCCACTTCCATGAGTTAGAATCTGCCCATTCTCCACTATGCAGCACTGAGTCTTCTCAGGATCAAAGGACACTTCCTGGATTGGAAGATTCTCATCTTCATCCTCAGACTCTCCTTGCTTCTACCAGAAATAGGACGAAACAGTTGTGATAAACGTATCACAACTGTTTCAGCTGCATTCAGTCGTGAGACAAAGTACAAGCATTGTTACCTGGAGCTTCATTTCTTGTTCTTTCTCCTTTATTTGAATTGCATGTTTGGCCTGGGCAATCGGAGTGTCCCACATGCAGTCAGACAGAAGTGAGAACAATCGTTCAACAACCTGGGGCATTGGGACAGAATTCAGATCATTTTAACTCCAACGTGAGGACAACAGCAACACTATATTGTTTTACTTTGTAGGTATAAACATCAAAATATTTAGAGTTCTTAGATTAAGAAATAACTACACTGAGCTGTGCTTGATTTGGATTTTGAAACCTATGAAACATTAATAAGTTTCAGAGACTTTTAGGGGAAATGTCAAAGTTCATAACAAAATATAAAGACCTGAGCCATCTGATCATCCTCAACGCCAGATTCACAAGCAGGTAACACGGCTTCTAGTACATGAAGTGCAAGCAGTCTGGTCCTCAGATTGCCAACCAGGGGGACTCCTGAAGATGGAACAACGTGTCAATAACCCTAAAATTACTTGTGCTTCAGGCCTGTCCCCAGCTCCATGCCCCCAGTGCCCCAGAGTGTAAGCCCTGTACACCTGTACTGCAGCTAGTTTGAGTTGCTCACTGTGAACACTCACTACAGAACACAAATTCTAACAGGGCTTAGTTTTTGGAACTGCACCACAGAAATGCAAAGTAACCATGGAGCACATTTTGACATGCTTATACCTGAGCAACACTTCTGGGAAGCAATGTTAAGTAGGACTTCTGTCCACTTTGGAGATGCCATCTTGGACTGAATTGCTTTTGAAGACACAACTCTACGCAGGAAAACAAGGAAGTCTCCCAGGTGCAATTCTGCTGCGTGTTGCTTTCGGAGGGCAGCTAGGAAGATAAAGCAAAAGTTTTCATTTACAACCTTAATATTACAGCTTGACTGGCAGTCCTGGTTACTGGGAACAGCCTGTTCTGCAGGTAAAAACACAATGATCAGCTGTTACACAGTGGCTGACTGTTAACCCTGGCTGGCTGGCAGCTGTCACCAAGCTGTGCTCTCACTCCTGCTCCTCAGCAACACAGAGAGAAAGTAACACTAAACTTCTGTGGGTCAAGGCAAGGGAGGGAGACCTCTGTAGGAAAACCTCATATACTAATTCCTGATTATTTATCTTATTAGTTCATCAGCCATTGCATTATTTTTAAGTGAAGACAGTTAAAAGCACTAACAAAACACATGTACACTTAAAACCAAGCTACAATTTAAAATTCTTCAAACACAATTTCCATCGAAATTCAAAATGCTCATAAAATGCAAGCTACGTGAGGATACCAGTATTTCAGAAAATCTTTGGTTGTAGACACAGGAGTGTCACCTTATTGCCATCCACTCAGACTGCAAAACTGCATAATACTAAGCAAATACAACCATTTCCTGAATAAAGCTGCAATAATTTGTAGTTTGAAATTTAGATAATTCAATTCCTGTGACCACATTTATGAAAAACACTACCATCACCAACTAATTTTTCAAGGAAAACTGTATTCTCTTCCTAATTCCAAACCCCAATGAAGTAGTTCTTATTCTCAGCCTGCTCCTATCCTTGCAGCTTTGTGCATCAATTCTGTATAAATCTGAACTGAGCACAAAATCATTTGATGACTTAAATCTAATTTACAGAGTTAAAAATGATCCAACAAAAGCCAATATACAATAGAGTGGAGGAGGACCTCAGCATTCAGTGGGTTCTTCTATTATGTTTTCTGGTATTTTAGAATTGTAACAGAAATTATGTGAGATAATTACCTCTGAAGTCTCTCTTCTCATTATCCCCATTCGAATCTGCCTTTTTTGATTCCACTTCACCTTCCTCACCTTCCCCTTCTCCAAAGGAAGCCATTAGCATCACACCAGCTTGTGACAACAAGTTCTTCAGCTGGCTGCACAATAAATCCAGCAAGGATTGCACCACCTTTGGGCTCAGTTTATCTGCATAGGTTCTGTACACACACACAGAGAAAAAGTAAGAGTTGAGAGCTGATCCAAGGAACAATAAGTGCCCCAGGTTACTTTTCCCCATCCTCCACTACAGGCTTAGATTCTTTTTGTTATTTTAACCCTATTTTTAAAACACATTAGAAGGGTCTAATCTTTGGAGTCAGAAGATAGGTTTTCAGTACTTTCCAGGGCAAAAAGAACAACTCTGTTAACTAATCATAATTCCAGTGCAATCTCTAAAGATGGGGTGCTGTTTCTATGGGTTTGGGGGATTTTTTGGTGTAGGACTATTGGGATTTTTTACATAACAGATTTGGCAGATAAACACAATGTGTTGTACAAAGACTGAAAGGAAGATGCATGTACTGAACATCAAACAATACTCCCCCTTCAACCAGAAAATACTTTCTCCACTGGTATTTACTGAGTAAGACTAAATATTTAAGTATTGCAAGGATTTTGCATGCTGTCCCCATGGTCTAGCAGAGACCACTATTTCTCAGAAAATTATTTCATATTCATGAAAGAAGCACAACATCCTGCTCTGAAGAACTCTCCCATTATCAGTATTGCTTTTACACAGTAACAAGAAGTATTATCACATCAACTGAACACACCTCCACACAAAGCTGAAGTAGCAAAGTGGGGATTACTAGAACAGTGTTTGCAGACCACGAAGTTGTGACTATTCAGGTTCAAACAGTCATAACTGAAAAATATTTGTTAGTCTTACATGCATCTTTCCCATGAATAATGTGACTACTCTTCCCCCCCCTTCACTTAATGTATTTCTGAGCAACATTTCCTGTCCCAATGAAAGCTCACACAACATTTTTCAAGGGTGCTGACAAGCTCAGTGATGAAGTTTCCTGAAAGCAAGGGACACTCACCCTGTGGTGATAGCCAGGATCTGCAGCAGTCTCGTGCTGGCTACTTTCAAAGCTGTGCTGAGCTGAGAAATTCCAGTTTTGGGCAGCAGCTGCAGGGGCTGTCCCAACATGGTGTCTGTGCCACACAGCTGGGACAGCACATTCAGCAGCCCCGTGGAGATGGCCAAGGAGACATCAACAGGCTGATAGTGCACGCTGAGAGCAAAGACTGTCACCAACAGAAGACGCTGTTGTGCTTCTAAGATTAAAATAAAGTTGTTTTTCATTAATAAGATATTCAGAGTAAGAATACTAAGACAGAAGATCAGCAGATTATTTTTAAAATATAATTTAATTAATTAAAATATCAAAGAAAAAGTGAGTCTTGTCAGACACTTTGAGGTAGTGTTTCTGATGAACCACTGCACTTGAACTCAATGGAACTCTGTGTCAAGACTGTCCAAGGAAGAGCAGCATGCAGATCTAGTTTGTGATATAAATGTTCTGAGGCAGAATAATATAACGAATATAAATGTTCTCCACACAGAATCTTCTCTCTAAAGTAAAGATAATTGGGTGAAATACTTCATTTTGTACTTGTTTCACATTGTTTCTCAAAGTGAAACACCAAAACAATCCAGGTAAGAACGGCAAATGCAGATTTCTCTCTTAGGAAAAGAAGTCAGACAGGTAATTCAGTGAATTCTGGTCACTAATATCAAAGTCTGCCTTGGTAAACATACAACCTGTTCTACTGTACATCAGAGAACTTCTGGTTTACAAATCTGCTTTTCACTTACCTATGTGATGCTTATTGGCTTGCAGAGCTCTTTCTAACGTAGCAGATAATTGCTGGTAAATTTTGTGCACAGCCACCTGGATTTCTATTTGAATACTCCTCTTGGCTGCTCTGATACCATCCTGGGCCAAACAAACAAATAAATATTATAAAAACTGAGACATTTTTGTCACTGGGTTATTGAAACAGCAGAAACTGCTGAAGTACATACCTGGTAGTGATGCAATCTTACACTCTCTCCTTTGGCCCCTGTATGTCCTACAGTGCCCAGACCAAAGCAGCCAGCAAGAAACTGCAGTCTAACAGAAGTAAGCAGTGAAGAAGACTGAAATCCTGGTACTTGGCGACTTCCAATCAGTGGCACACAGCCTTTTTCCTCCATTCCTGACAGGAGCACTAAAATCTGATGAAGTGCTTCCAGGCGAAGCTAAAAATAAAGGCAGGCAAAAGACAATATTAAGTAAGTAGCCAGTAACCCTAGAAGCTGAAACTGGAACATACTGAACTTGTTAGCAAGGATGAATGAGGTCACTGTTTTCTCCTTCACACATTTTTTTAAAAAGGGAACACTTTCAGTTTTGTTTCAGAGTTTGTTTACATAACACTCCCTATTTCAGTTGTTATTTAACAGAAAAGAAAGAAAAATTACTTTAATAGAAAGAATTTTGGCACTGTTTCAAAAAAAATTCCTATAATAAGTATAATGTATGAAGAATAGGAAGGGTTGTTAAACTGAAATTTACCTCAGCCCTCAACTGCTGCTGCTCCATTGCAATTATTGATGCTTGTGGACTGGTGGACATACTTTCCTCTGGTTCCTTAAACCCTGGGGAGTTTCCCACATCTCCACTGACAAAACTGACAGCGTTTTCAATCAAGGTATGAACTCCAAGGGATCTTGAGAGATCAAAGTCAGACTCCACAAATGAATAGGAGGATGTGTATAACCAGTCTCTGCTGTGTTTCAGTCGAATCCAGGAGTCACTCAGAGATTCCATCTGACTGTGTATTGCTCCTAAAGATACACACAAGGAAGTCCCATCAACTCCAATTCAGGTAACACATTTTGGCAGTAGGTAAAGACTGAGCTGCTGCTACTGACACAGGTGGAAAATGAATATTCATGTTAATAATACCATGCATTAAGCAACTTAGAGCAAAACACTTGATTTAAATTTACAGCAATTTCCCTAAAGAAAAGGCTGTATTTCTTTTAAATGTTAAGCACTATTGCAACACGCTGCACGTGAAAAAACAAAAAGAAGCCACTCCAACTGCTCAGCTTAAAGCTAGAACACCGAATAAAAAATGCTCTGCAGCTAAATGACAAAACAGTAAAGAAAAGACTTTCTACCAACAGAACCTTATGCACTTGGAAATTCACTTTGAGGTTTAAACATTAAGCATGAGTAGTTTTGGTTTTAATCAAGCCACTGTATTTCATAGTTTTGAAAAAGCACAATGTTATTTTGAATGAAATATTTACAGAATCCATTACTTCAGAAGAGAACAGAATTTTTTAGACTAACAGAGAACATTTACTTTGACTCAAGATAGACACATGGATATTAAACACTGTCTTGAGTAAGTGTTAGATCTCTGTCATCTGGCAGTTTCACAAGCCTATTTTCAAGTATTTCCTACCATCAGCATAACGTTACCTGAAACTTTCCTGCCACTAATAAATGGACTTCTTCAAATGAGCATCAGTCATCAGTCTGCAGCACTGGAATTTATCACCATAGGTTTGATCTCATTTCCAAGAGAGTTTTGCTAGAATTCTCTCCCTGGCACAAATGAGCACCATACCACTCAAGTCATTACTTCAGTAGCAGTTAACTGACAGGCATCAGTCAGTATCCTCCTCCTTTTGTAAGTGCTGTTTGCTCACTTGGAGCCATATAAAGTATTACAAGAGGGCACACTCTGCTCAGAAGAACTTCCCATTTGTACAGAGAGGCAGTGTCTGGAGACCTCTGTGGAAACCTAAACTGTGCTTAAACTCGCATTGAAATTTTAGTTTGGATTATTTACATAATGTACCAAAAATGTTTAAATATTTATCTACCTTGTGTACAGTATGTTATAATTTGGAGAGTCACAACCTCACTGTACTCATACAAATCTGTATTACTTCAGTTTTAAATATCTTTCTGGAGGGTATCAGCTTCAAACGTTATTAAACGTAATCGTTTTCAGGGAAAAGTCACACAAATTCATGGGAATTTGTCTGTCCAAAGCTTGCTTTCATCAGTAAGGCTGAGTTCCAATGGTAACAGCCAGATCCAAATTCCAGGGCCTCCTTCAAAGGCTGCCTACTCACAGCAGCTGCTCACAGGAACAAGCAAAGGCAGACACAGAGGTTTGAACTTGCTCTAGCTTTCCTAGCACCTACATAGCTTTTTTCCTGAGGTAAAGGCAAAATGACATTATTCTGCCAATGACACAGCACCTGCAGGCTATAATTTGCACCTTCATGCAATTTACTAATTCAAAATCCTGTGAAATTTCGCTTCTCTTTTGTCAACCAGGTTAGCTTTACTTAGTTGCCATTTAATTGTCAGGGCTATGAATTATGAAAACCTGTTCACACTCCATTTTGTTTTCAGTAAATAGTTTTAATATGCACTTCATAGTATTCCTTACACTTGCTACCAAGCTGACTGCTATGGCTTCAGAAAGAACCATCACAGTACTTAGGTCATAGAGATGCAAGTTTATTTTGGATAATATAAAGATCATGTTCAAACACTACTTTTCAAAGTGCAATCAAATTTCCTAATCTCTGCTGCTGTACATAACACAGTAAGACTACATGGTTTACTAAGAGCAACCTATTTTGTCATGTTTACTATGAAAATGTTAGAAGAAATTCTGTTACTCAATTTTACAATTTGTACTTGGCAATAATATTTAAAACAAAAACAAAGATCACCTTACTCTAATTTTAACATTAATTCTTACAATAGTTGGTTTAAAGCTTTCCATTAAAATCTAGGTTACATGGGGAAGTGGCAGGTGAGAAACAAAAGATAAATAAGACAGAACAGAACAAATAGGTGCTAAAATACTCGGTTTCATGTAGGAAGCCATTTCCTGGCAAATGCATGGTGAACAGAGCCCAGGGGAGAGAATAAATGAAGCCTCAGACTACCCAGAGGAAGCCCAGCTAAAACATTCCCAAGTCCACAAAACGTTGTCTACACAGCAACAGCCCCACGAGCCCTGCAGCCTTTGTACAGCTGAGAACTCAGAGCAGCCCACAGGGAGGGACTTCAGCTTCCTCCCCCTCCACCTGCCCCACACTGCACTCTTCCACAGCACACAACCAAAGCATTTGTAAAGAAACAAAAACCAATTCCAGTGGCTTAAATCATAACATAAAGGAAACCTTCAATGGGTTCACAGAACATCAGAAGAAAATTTAGTTTTGATAGGCAACAGACCTTTTAAGAAACCCAACCAGGTATTAATAAAACCCTAAATTATTTCATATTTGAAGAAATAATTAGGTCTTAGCTAATTGTTTTAGTACAAAATGCAAGAATGTTTAAATGTAAGGCTAAAATTGTTTCTGATTTGGAGAAAAGTGCAGTGATTATGACCTACAGATTAAATGTAAAACAACAGAAGTTATAATTGAAAGGAGAGAGTTTAAACCCAAATATGTCAGAAATCAAAGGAGCTTACTTCAGAACTAAAAATGTTTAACCATCAGGGCACAGAGATCTAAAAGCAATTTTTTTCCTCTTGAAGATATGACATATCAGCAGAAGAATCAAATGTATGACTACATTGAAGCTCAGCTTGATTCTGTGTAACACTCATCACACAGAATTGATTGCAGCACAGCGCTTCCAGAAGCCTCTACAATCACAAGGACAGAGCTGCATGGACGAATAAACCCGAAGCTTACAGTAAAAAAAGAAGTTTACTTGTCCTTATAAGCCAGCTTGTAATAATGAGTTTTCTAAATGAATGTGGTACAGCTGCAATGCACACTTTATAAAATAAAAAATATGTAGGGAAGCTATAGAGATAAAAAATAAACATGCCATCAGTTACTTGCTTGAAGCTCTTCTTTTTTCTGGGGCTCAACTGGCCAAAAAGGAGTAAATACACTACACCACACAAGAATCAGAAGACAAAAGCAGACATTTGAAACAGAATGTAACATACTCATAAAGTCTCTGCCTCATATTATTCTGACTTAAACAATCAGTCTCATCTCAATCACTACAATATACCAAGCAGCAAGGTATGTGGAAAAACTTTACTCTTGTTTGGCATGAATACAGCCTATATGAGTCTAAATTCTCCACCTGCAAGGAAAGAAAGACATAATCCCCTTTAGCACAGCTGTATGCAGTCATGTGTGTATTCCTGTATGTTCAAGTCCATCCCTTAAGCACGATTTGTCAATTTTCAAAGGCAGAATTCATTATTGTAAGTCCACTAAAATATCTTAATTCCATTTGGATTTCAGCTGAGTTGCTGCTTTTCTTGGAGTAGCCCAATTGTGTTAGCAAGGCAGAGTAGTACACACAAGCACACTGCAATTCCCTGAGTTAAGATGTAGGTGATGAAAAGCTGGGAGTGGAGGACTCTCAGTGCTCTGTAGCTGTTTGTGAGTGTCCTGCTAGCTGTGCTTTCCTCACTGCTGTGTCCCCAGCATGGTGTACAGCCCCCCACAGGCACTGCACACAACACCTGCAACATCTACAGGCACTCTGGGTCTGCAAAACTGAAAAAATTAACCTAAGCAAGAGAAAAAACAAAGGGCTTAGATACAAGGGGAAAACAACAATGTGCTGCTCGTCATCCCTTACTAAAAAATTACTCAAAAAGACTTTTTCTGTAGGGATGGAAGGAAAAGCTTACTAATTCAGAAATAACTGAGTAACAGCAATGAACAAGATACTCAAAGGATCCTCAGGCTGAAGTAGGAATAACCCAGTTCTCTTTCTGAACAGACAGAATAAATTAAGAAGGCCATTAGAATAAAGATTGGACTGAGTGGGTAAGACGTTAATTATGTTAAAAGAGAATGCTTTTCCTTCCATGCTCATCTGCAAGACCATAGGAACTCATTGTATTATCCCCTTTATAAGTCACAGCACTTCACAAGAATGGAGATAAAACTGAAGGGGAGTCACCAAACATCCACACTAGCACTGCACTGGACTGGCCACATGACAAGGGGTGGACAATCCAAAAAAGCCACAAGTCACACCCTCATGGAACACTGGGACATGTTTCAGTTCTAGGAGATAACCAGGATTCACAAAACAGACAGGTCACAAGAGACAAAAGACCATAAAAAGCACTGAGCTGAATAGCCCATCCATTTATCACACAAATATTTGTAGATCTTTTCCTGACCTTGACAGATGTATGAGGAATGTTTCTCTGTAGGTGCACCCTGCAATCTGACTCTGGCACTGGTTGTAAACCAAAACTGGTGTATGGATCACCCAGCTCACACAAGCTTGCATTACTATGTGCTAACTCCCAAGGAAGTCTCCCAGCACCAAAACAGAGGCAATCTCCACATGTTGTGGCAGTGCTCAGTTGGCCAATGACCTATTTGAGCTTTTTATGTTCTGGACAGATTCACTCTATTTACCCGTTTCTCCTCAGTGTTCAGACCTGGTAAAGAATCTTCCTGCTGCAATAAAAGTTTTGATGAAGTCTACTCTTGTACTATTCCTCACTTCTGGAGGCTCGTGATCAAAGCAGCAGACCAGGGAGCATAATCCATGAGACATATTGTACCTGAGACCTAATCCAAGATCATTTCCTAGGTTACTTTTAGGACATAGAGGATATCAAGTACAGAGTTCTGTGTCAGAGTAATGGCAAAGCTAAAAACGCTGACTTCAAAGAATGTCCTGCATATCAGGGGGCTGACAGAGGCCTTCTGATAGATCCCCTAACCCTGAGAATGCCATGGTACATCTGCTGTCACAGTAAAAGCAGCTCTAGTGCATTTCTTTATTTGTTCAACTCTTCCAATTGATTATGCAAGGACAAGGCATCTCTTTCCAAATTACTCAAATATTGAAATCTAATGGGTGCTGCCACTGATAGAACCCTTTAGAATTCCAAAAGACTTTAAAAGGCATGAAACCTCTGAGTACTCTGCTTAATGATGAAGCCTTTTAAAGCAGAACTCTCACCTTACCCAACAGTGTTGAGGCTTCTGTTACTGAGGCATAACTCAACCTAATTCCAGTTTGCATATTCCCATGTTTTTTACAGATACAGCAGACCTGGTGATTCTCTGACAGATTAGGCATTATCCAACTGGAAGTGGGACTTTTCAGTCCCCCCACCACCTTCTCTCCTCTTCAAGGAGCTCACTGAGATTCTCCAGTATGAAGCAGCAACAAAGATTAACAGAAAATATGGTTGCTTGGTTCTGTAGGTGTGCTGGTGTTCAAAGGATGCAAAGTAAAGCAGTGTCTTCTGAACACAAGTTCTCCAGGTTCAAGCACATTTTATGGTAAAAGTTTGTTTTTAGCACAAGAATAGAATGTTCCACATCAACTTCTCTCACCATTTTTGATTCCTGAAGTCATATGAGTGAAAACAGAATGCATGTTTCTGATTCACTTAACAGAAAACTTCACCTGTTTCAAAAGAGCATTACAATTCTAGAAACCAGAAGGAAGAGTTATAGCCAAGGAAATAAAATAACCAAGCCAAAAAGCAACAGAACTTCACACAACACAGAGCAGGTAACCATTATTTTAAATGCTATTTTCAAGTGGTCAGATTTTACCTGTTATGTAACTAAACTGTATGCAGTTTAACTTTAAAAACTCTAACATTTATCAGGTTAGTATTCACTAGGTAAACAACAGAACTTACCCCTCTTTCTGTGTGATGCTGCCAAATCCAAATCAACATTTCGTCTTCCACTCTAGATTAAAAGATTAATAAAAGCCTCATTTCCTCATCAGGTGATCATATGTGGTGCATAATATTATTTACATTTCACCCCTCACCCATAAAAGTGAGACAGTTAACAGAGCTACAATTATTTCAAATTTCATTTACCATTAGTGCTTTCTCTTAGCAATATTGAAACACGTGCTAAACAAATGTTTCAGATGTACTTCCCATCTAAATATTCTATTGACAATCCCTAAATACATCATGCTGGTTTACTTACTAGGGAATAACCTTCTTCATCTGATTCTGGCTGAGACAAATCAGATTCACTTCTTGACTTCATCAGTCTGTAGCTTGAGTTTGCATGGATTGAGCGACTTTCTGCTGTCAGACTTTCACTCCTGCTCCAGGTGCACACACACAGACAAAAAAATGCTGCTATTACACAAAGGTAAGAGATGATAGCCAAATTTAGCAGGTACCACAGTTTTATTTGGGAGCAGACTATCACAGAACATCACAAGACCACATTAAAGAGGAAAAGAGTGGTCTGATGGCTTCAATTATGCTTATAAAGGGTATTAGTAAACTTTGTTACTTCTTAACAGCCTTACTGGTCAACTGAACAAATGGCAACCTCAAATGAGTGATTGCTCTAGAGCCTTGCTAAGTATTACACATAGCAAACAGAAACACTCTGAGCTGAGAGGACAAGAAATAGAGACAGACTAAGTGGGCAAAAAAGCACTGAACTTATTAAAAACCCACCCATAAAATTCATCCTAAAGTTGATATGCTGGAGATGAAAGCCACTTTGACAATAACAGAGGCAGCCACCCATGCTTTAGGGACTAGATTTCCAGAAAGAGGCAAAAAGAATAAAAGCGTACTGAATATATAGAATTTTCCTCTCAATATCTTAATATCTTCCCCATCAATATCTTAATTTAAAATATCAAAACAGGACACCTAACAACAAGTCTTGCCCATGCCCTGTTAGGAATATTTATAAAAATCAATTATGAACAACACTTTTGTCATAATAGGCTTTGAATCTTTCGTTTTAACACTAATATATAGGACATTGGCACAGTTCAAAAAACCAGAAATATGGCAGAAAAAATCCAAACACAAACAAATTACAGGAAAAATTAATAATTTTTCCAAGTACCTCATCTGTACACCTGATGATCTGAACTATTTCCCACCAAGCCCAACTTTGAAACTTAAATAGGGTCCACATAGAATAAAACTCTTCAGGTTTAGTTAGCATGGCCAAGAAAAAATGAGAAAAATCATTATTTTCAACAGAAGCACAACACTGCTCTCAGCAGAGATTTTCCTCTAAAAGAACTGCAGTAATTCTGAGAGGAAAGCTGGGGTTGTTTAATCAATTCTAAAGGGAGCAGAGAAGAGTTAACCACGGTGTAGAGTCAGCAAAGCCCACCTGGTCATGAGCCCCACGCCCTCCGGAGCAGCAGAGGGAGGCTGCTGGAGCTGCCCCTCCTCCCTTGGCTTCTGCAGCTCCTCGATGACAGGGCTGACGCCCAGGATCAGCAAGGCACACCTGTGGATCACGGAGTTGCAGGCAGCAGTGTACACATCCTGCCCTTCTGTCAGATCCGTGCTGATCCTTCGCTCCTGCTGCGACTGAGCAGGGGGATCATCGAGTCTCGTCCCCGCCCCCGTGCTGATCCTGTCGCGATCCCGACTGCGAGCCACCTCACGGGCTGACAGGAAACACTGAAATATTTCTGCAACGTGCACCACAGAAAGAGAGTCAGACAAAGCTACAGGGGATGAAATACTCATCTACGTCTTGGATCAAAAATTGCTCCACTATAAAGAACCACTAATATTTTTCTAACAGTAAAAGAATACAATAATAATACAGTACCACAAAAGAAGTCGTGCAAACAAGCTAAATGAAGCATTTATACAACATTAATTTTAAAATGAAGGACAATGCACTTTGACAGAACACCGAAACTCTTTCAGTGTCTTACTGCAACCCAACTCCTGTTTGAACAGCATCAAAGAGAAAGAGATTATTTCATGTTTGCCTTTTAGCAGACATATATAAAATAATGTTTCTGTAAATGTGTATTGCAGACACCAGAATATCTCCAATTCGATACTGGAACAGTTTCAGGCTTTTATTAGCTTTGGGCAGTACAGTGAAGATCCTATCAAAATTCCTAGCCTACACTTTACTTAATTCTGCTGCAGTCTAAAGGGCCAGATTCTTCTAAAGACAATGTGTGAGAGACCTCCTCATCTATGTCCAAAGAACTAAAGTTCTCTTGATTTAATAATTTTAATGATTCAGTTCCTCTTTGAAAAGGCAAAAGTAAAACTAAATACTTTCTTCACTGATATGAACAGAACTCCACATGTCAGATTCAGCATCCCTTAGGAACACAAGTGAGAGTCATCATCTTCCTATTTATCTGTGCATGTAACACTATTGTCTGCCCAGTTGTTTCTGGATACATTTCCTTTATTGTATTCAAAAGCCCTGTCCAGATGGAATTTGAGAGCTCTGAGCATTTGCCCAGAATAATTGCAAATCAAGCAGCAAAACATACTGCAGGTATTGAGCAGGTGATGTGTAAATCTTCCAGAAGCACAAATCAGCTCATGGATGTGCACTTCAGCTCCACTGCATTGCCCATGGAATGACACATCCTATAAAACTACAGGTGTAACACATATTTTGGTCAGTAAGGTCCCAAAGAGAAATCCTAATGGGAAACTGTCAGCAAAAGAAGAGATGACAGCAGAGACTAGGGAAAGATGAACATTCTAACAGTATCCAGAGGAAGAATATTTGGAAAAGAAAAAGAAAATTGTGCAGCTATGGAAAAATATTTCAAGTCAGGCAATTTAATTTTTTAAGCTCATGCATCCTACAGAAATTTTCCAAGGCTAACACAAATGCTGTCTTGAAGGACACTCAGTTCACAACAGAGGAAAACCAGCCTTGTGTGACTGTCTGTTGCTTTACTGAAACTGCAAAAATTAAGGATTAACTACCCCATCAAGCTGGACTACAAGCCCAAATCAGTGTAACAACAGTTTGTGAAATTCACCTTTTTCAAGCTATCTTCTGAAGAATTAAACAAGATGTTTAGAAAGCCCAGGAGAAAATATGGCAAATAGTGTTAAAAACACCAAACTGACTAAAACCTCCACATTTTTAAGAGCAGAGATATTCAAAGACAGAAGTGAATTCCAATACAGTCCACTATTATCAACAGTTTTGTTTCCAAACTTCAGAACAATATTACCCTTCAAAACTTACTACATAAAATAACACATACAACCACAGCCAAAATTCTACATATAAATGCTGATGAAAACTCAGAGATCTAATGACAAAAACTTTAGATGAAACCAAGTAGTCTTGTAGACAGTGCATACAGATAGTGGTGGTAAATGTCAGATGCCCTGAATTGCAGTGCACCTGCTTAGTATTCACATTCCTTTGTATGCATAAATTTTCTTGAACCATAAAAAATACTACATAATGGTATAAAAATCAACCTCTCAAAACATTTATGCAGACAAATCTTTCACAATCTTTTAAATAATTTCTCAATTTGACCTCAGAGTGAAAAAGAGACTGTCCTTCCAAAGGACATGGCATTATTGACACATAACCAGTACTTACTCCCAGCTGTCATAACTTCATGTTCTCTTTCCTCCTCTTCATCTTCTTGTTCTGCATGTCCTTCCTCCCTGTCACGTTCTGCCTGCTCCTCCATTTCTGCTTCTTCATCAATTGTACGAGTAAAAGAAGGTTCTTGAGTATCAACGTCAGCAGATTCCTGGTTATCTAGCATCTGGATTAAAAAAATACACACACGAAGTGAAATTAATTCTCACCAAAATGAAAGATGAATGTACAAGGACACAACCATTGAATAAGAGTTTTTTCCTATCAAGAAAACACTTTTGATATTGTGTGAAATAAACAACAGACGGTTGTTTACATTCAAGGTTTTAAATACTTACATTGGAGAATTTAGTTTTCCTTTTGTAACCATGACTCAGATTATCTGCAGAAAAATGTCTCCTTGTAATGCTTATTTAGACACTACAGTCAAACTCTGACACTTCAGCACCAAAGCCTTTAGCAACCATAAGCCTGGTTATAACTGTGCAAAAGCAAACCAGGCATTTTTCCCCAATGGTATTAAATTTGAAGCAACAAATCTACTGCATATATGAGATTTACTGTATTCCATCTGTAAGTTTGAGGATTTCTGGGAGTAGCAGAACTTCCTGCATGCACACCCAATGCTTTCAGAAGTGCTGAATCTCTTGCAGCTGTGTTAGACCCACACCCTGGGAAAGGAAGTGGGCAAGCCACACATATCCCTGTAATATTCATCACAAGTAGGAGACATACCTACACTACTTTAAAGAGCACCACTAGTGCTTTACAACACAGCTAAAAAGCCTCTTAATCCTGATGTTACATGAGAATTTTATTCCTTAAAAATATCTTGCTTGTAAAGATTGTAAACCACAATTAAAAATCCTATCAGAGAAACCTGCTTTAAGGACTACTGTGTATTGCCAAACAGATCCCAATCCTGTAACTCACTGAACATTTCCATCATCAATGCTGATCTGGCTTAATGAAACTTTTCAGAATTTGCCAGTTCCAGGCCCAGTGCTCTCATATCAGATATTCACACAGGGCTGACAAGGACAAGTTGCCTTAAGTAATGCTAGGATTAGTAAGATAATGTGGCCATGGAGGAAGGAAGAAGGGGTAGGCAAGGAAGGGGAAGAGAGAGGTTCAGAGGTCAGAGGCTCAGAGAACACAGCTGGATTCAGGAATGGCAGCCAGACAAAGCTGTGGCCTGCTCAACACAGCTGAGCCATCTAGGCTGTAGGGCTTCTATGGCCCAGCACTCCAGAGATGGGAACAGTGAAAACCAGGCTCGAGGCTGTGTTCCAGTCGAATGATGCCAACCAATCATTTGCTTTAAGTGATGTAAAATCACATACTCCAGACTAACAGACTCCTAATTATACCCTGCCCATTTTCATTTGAAAACTCATGAAGGTTTTTCAACAGGATAGAAAAAAATACTGGCAATATGTATGAAACCAACATCACGTAATACTTTCTTAATGGCCAGCAAAGCCAGAGGGAACTGTAAAGAGATGTACAGCCTTACCCATCTGTCTCTGGAGGATGATCTGCTCTGAATGAGCTCCATGTTCTTGCAGGCGAGCAAGCGGCTCCGAACTTTATACACACAGCGGTAAACTTCTGCCAGGGCCTTGCCAGGCTGGTACCTACAGAAAATACACCCAAGCCAGCAAAAATCACACAAACTTCCTTTCAAAAAGTCAAGCTGAACTTTTAAAAGTAGCTTTAAGTTACTTACCTGCTCTCACCACAAGCTTGACTAAGCAAACTTGTATGTTTCAGAAGAGCTGCAAGGACAAATCTGGACACAGTGTCTAGGAGCGATTCATTACTTAAAGTTGCAGTATCCCAATCTGAAAATAGAAAGGGTTCATTAAAACTGGTTACTGTTACCAAAACCCAAAAATACTTATTTTTCCAATACTGTATTCTATATCTTGAGGCATTTAAATCCCCTTTTTTTAAGGAACTGACTTTTTAATTAAAAAAAAACCTTTTTCCCACTTTAAAAAGAACCATTATGAAAATAATACTGCTCCACTAAGAAATACCTGAACTGCCAAGCAAACCTTCACAAAGAACCATAATTTTCCATGGGGAAATAAAAAATTACTGTCCCCCTTCTTTACAAATATGTTAATAATATATTTTTCTGTTAAATGTTATCTATAAACCCTTGTGAACTGCTCTAGAAATGACAGAACTTACCTGGCCATAGGTAAGTCTAGTCTAACACACCTGCTCCTCAGCAAGTTCCATGACTTTATCTGTGATGCTGTGCTAATGTGACCACACAACTTTCAGTCAGCTGAATAGAACAGACCCACATCCACTTCTAAGGAACCCAGTTCCATAGCTTAAATTATACAAATCAGCCCATTCAGCTCAGGTTTTGCAAACAGATAAGCAGGACTGTTTTTACTGGAATTCCCACTTCTGTGGAAACCTGTAGAATTCCCTGTGTTGCTCTAAACAGGAACACAATACCCATTTGCTCTTTGCTTCATCTGGCTCAGCTTGGCCAGAGCTACAGAAAATTATCTGTTGATACAGCTCTTACAGTACAACTATAATGCTCAGTGGATCTCATTAAAAAGAACCTGGAAAGCTTGAGCAGGAAACTCAGATTTTAGGCAATAAGCATAAAAAACTATTACTACTGTAAGACCAGCCTCCCAGAGACTTGAAAAACAAAAGATGACTTACCCCTTCATTCCATTCCTAACATATTTTCTAAGTTACTTTGCCTTCCCCCATCTCCTCCCCTTTAATTTTTCTTTTAATTGCAAGTTTCACCCTGCTCTACTCAGAAATTAGAAAAAACAACAACTGAGTAAGCAAACAAGAGTTTCTTCTTACTAGTTCAGAGGGAAAAACAACATTGAGCTACATGTTTGCCAAGCACTGAAATCAGTGTCAAAAGTAAGTAACAGAAAAAGCAGAAGAAAGATCACGGACTATAGTAATAAATGGAGTTTATCATGTTGTAGAATTAACAATTGTTGCCAGAGAAAACACAGGATTATGCTAGGAGTGTGCTGGAGCATTTCACTTGCTTTCAACATACACAGGTATTTTCAACACCTTACCTTTACTGACAGCATAGTCCTGCATACTGATCCAGAGGCTCCTTGCTGGCTCTTTTGTACAACCCAAGGCCAAATCAACATAGACTGTGATCTCTGGTCTCAGCTTATAATCAAAGGGCTTCTGCTCCTCATTTCCAGAAAGGGCCACTTCTAACAAGGAGCTCATGCATTTGTCTAACAGAAGGGAAACACCAAAGAAATTAAACTCTGCACATTTTGAGGATTACACACATCTATCTATTTAGACCACCTTTCACCTTCTTCTTAGTTTTAAAAAAAAATCGAGACACATCATTGTCCTTCCACAAATTTACCTTACATGGGGAAGTGACTTTAATCTACATAAAACCTATGGAGATTTAGAAGCTCCATCCAGCTTTCCTTCAATAGCATAAATCTGTATCATTAATTCTACCTGAACTGTACAGCCTATACACTTGCAACTACTGCCTGGACCCATTTTAAAACACTCTGTCTTGTAACTCTTGAAGAAACCTACTCAGAACCAGAGGGAAGAGGAGACGTGAACTAAGAGGAACAGGGCACAAAGAAGCAAAAGCAAGTGCCCCATTCAGATAGGAAGGGACAACTGGAGCACCACTGCTGAGTCATTAATAATTCTGCTAGACCATAAAGAGTGAAGTTTGCTATTAATAATATAATTTCTAATTAATAAAAAATTCATCTTCTATTAAGATATTTTCCAATAATTAATATGAAAAATTGAGTTCCTGGAGCGTCTGTTAAATGTGGAGCATCTAAGAGTAAAACATTTCCAATTCAGTCTGTAAAGCCTGTAGTCTTTCACTGAAAAATTGTAATTGTTTTCTCCGGTATGCATTTCCAAGACCCTTTATAAACTACATCATATTTTTAAATATCATTTTGGAACTTTTTGTATTACTACACAAATAGACAAGGATGCTGAAAGACAAACCTTAAGTACAGAGACTTATTCCAACATGATCCGATCTGTCACAGCTGAACACAAATACTCACAGTGCCCATTAGGTGGTGGCACTACACAGCTCACCTAAATGAGGAATGTCCATCTCCACTCCGTCGCTGAACAGTGGGGTTTTGAGCCAGTAAGCCGTGTCCTGTTCCTCGGGGGACACGGGGGGGCCCTGCAGCATCCCCCCCAGGCAGCGCCCGATGAGCAGGGCCACCGTCCTCTCCAGGTCCACCAGCCACACCCACGACTGTGCAGGCTGCGGCAGGGGCACGCCCGCAGGGTCGATCAGTTCAGGGCCACCTGCAAGTGTTCACTTCCAGGTCAGGCACCACTGCCCAGGTGTCACAGACAATTCCAAAATTCCAAAGCTAATGGCAGACGTGTTAATATTTTCCAGTTAATGGCACATTTGCCCCTCAATTAGCAGCCTTTCAACTGAAGAAACAGCAGCTAGGACAAACAGATCGCTGACCATTGGAACTGCAGCAGCAGCGATAGTCACCACCATTCATGACACAGCTGTTCATGAAGCAAGGGCTCTTTTAAGCCCTGCCCAAGAACCTGCTGTGTCTAATACACACTTCTTTGTGTTCTGATAAACAGGTAGAGATTGATGATACAACTGGAAATGGCACTCAGAGCAGAAAAAAATATTTCACTGCGAGGGATATTAATACATTAAGGAAAGTAAAAAGGACATGTAGCAAGACATATAGTTTAAAAAAATAGCCATCTTAAAGGGAGAGCTAAATTCCACTACAAAAGGTGCCATTGTTTATTTTTCAGATTAAAAGCACATTTGTTATCACACTTACCATGAAGAGGCCACTGTAATTCCTGATCTTCCAAAAGGGCTGCAGCAGGCAAGAGTCTGTTGAGACGATCTAGGGGTGGCAGCAGATCCAGCAGGTAACTCAGCAAAGGCCGGGCTACTGACACTGGCAGCAGTAACAGGGAGTTGACAATCTGAGAGAGCATACTGCCAGCAGCTGATACATAAATCACATCTGCAGAGAAAAAAACCAAACCTGAATTAGTTACAGTTATGGAATTATGTAAGCACAATTTAACATGTCAAAGAAGTGCAGCTCAGCTATCTCAGAATGTCTTAAACAATAAAGGTTGAATTGATGGCTTTGTTTAATAATTATTAATCTCTTATTTTAGTTACACACTGTTCAGTAGTCACAATAATTGTACTTTTAAAAAGAGAAATCTAGAACTAATGAAACTGAAACAATAATGCACATTCTGTATTCTGTTCACATTCACATTCTGGAGTCAAGGTGAACAGAACGGAGAACGCACATTCTCCAACCTGTGCTTTTCCTGCACACAAAATGTCCTATCAAAAACATGAATCAGATGCCATTCCTGGGTAGACGCCTCATCTCCTTTGGGAGAGACTTGGGATGCCTAATTTATGCAGATATAGGAAAAATAAGGGATTTTTAAATTCAAACCTAAGCAAAAAAAAGTGCCCTAAGGTTACAGAGACATCATTACAGATTTTTCCATGGACAGTTACCTCTCAGTTTTTCCCCAACACTACCATTCCAAGAGCTTTCCTTAAGCAGTGTTGCAGAACGGGAATAGGTATCTGTAGCATGAGGCAATAAAAGCTGAAGGTGTTTGTGAAGCAGTGCCACACTGCTGGAATTCTAGAAGGAAACAAACATAAGAATAATACTGTAAATACATATAAGGGATTCACTATTTAAATCACTTTAGCTTTCAAATACTCAGAAGATTTTCAAAAGGAACCTTAAAACATTCTTGTGCTTATGAATACTGAATTGTTCTTTTCTGTCCTAAATGGTAAAAATAAGGACACATACCTCAGTAACACTGTTGATGTGGCAATAAGCCAGCAATTGTTTCTGTAGGGAACATAAAAGCTCATGCAGATGAGCAGGTTGGCTGTTTTCTGATGATGATGTACCTAGTAAAAATTTATCACTGTTTTTTTCCAGTTCTCCAAAGGCTTGGTCCTATTAAGACAATGGGGCGGGGGGGAGGGGGGGGGTGAGAAGATAACAATTAACTCTACTGTAATACTTTACTATCACCTAAAAAGTAACATTTTTATCTTTACCATATGCAGCTGTAATTACTGGAGAAATTGGATAATGTCAAGTGGATCATGGGATAACCAAACTTGAAATTCCAATTTTATATAATGTCACAGGAGTGACTGTGGTATCCATCAGGCAAACATTTCTTAAAATGTTTCTTTCACATACAGCTATACTTTCATTCCTCACCAAGGATAACTAGATGAAAAAAGTCACTTCCTAACCTAGCCCCCAAAGCACAACATGTTAAAGTAAGGAAAAATTCCTTAGGATCTGTTGTGGGCTGATGCAGAAGATATCTCACGTTACAATCCCTGTTTGCATTATCTAGGATGGCAATAGAAGGAGAACATTGATGGCTGCTTGACTTCCTCTGGAATCCACTGGAAAAACTGCGTTAAGTTTCAAGCAGCCAATTCAAAGCAGACAGTTCCACCCTGGTGACTGAAGGAGGTCTAGAGAGAAGAACAAAAGACTGCCACCCTGCCTTGAGGAGCTCCCCACTATGCCAGGGAAGTCCAAGCCTCTGGTTTCTTCTCACTTGAATTCAATTGGCTGGTTGAATAAAAAGCTGAGTCAGTGATCTGCTCTCACACTCCCCTACACTTTTTAAGAACAACAAGCTGGCTGACACACTGTGTTTAGTAAGACTGGTACTTGCTGCTCTATTACAAGGCAGTTACCACCCTAGTGAAGTTAAACAGAATCATGCTCCTGGTGTCTGCTTATTGTTCCCTGGTGGCTGTGATTATACTGACAAACACTGCATACAATCAATTTACTTCTTGTGTTACATTTTATCTTCCAAAAAAATCTGAAGCCAAAGCAAGAGCAATAAAATAGTCTGATATGAAACCAGCTGCATTTACATAAGTCACCTTAATAAAAAGCAGTATAGCAATATTAGAACCATACTGTTAGAGATAATTTAACTGATTTTAGTCCACTTGAGGACGTGTTGCACTGCCACTTTAAATAAACAAAATGAGCATCATTTCGTTAAGATGGGGGGAAAATAGTAACCCTCCAAAGTATCAAAAATTAATTATAATTTAAAAAAATAAATTAATATGAAGCCTGTACATACTGTATAAAATCCCAGGTTTCTTAGAAGAGTCTTCATTAAGATTTCAGCTAGATGAGTATCTGGATGACTGCTCTGGACAGCGTATGCTTGATCAGAGAGGTTTCCATAGCTGACACACAATGAGGAAGTTTCTGTGGTATCGGATGGGGTGCTATAGCCAAGCAGGGAAGCTACGTGGGTGTGATCCTGCAAGCTTGTCAGAATGATGTCCAACTGCATTCTCTGAAGAGGAATATTTAGACACAAAAATCACTCTTTGTTGATAAAGATAAAATAATGAGCTAAGAAGAAAAAAAGCATTAGGTATAGTTACCCAATAAAATATTCTAATGGGACACAGAAATAAGCTGGAGGGCTTTACCAAAATACTCCAGAGGTTTTCCTGAAGATTGGTACTATTAGAGAATGGATAAATATACTGACTTAAATTGACCATACCTAGTGAAAATCTGAGATTAAGAGAGACAGAAACTAGATTGTCCACATGGTGGGCACTGAGGGTAAGACACTGAACCAAACACTTTCTCCAGTATGTCCTGGTTATCTGATTATTTGGGAAGATGGGTGGGAGAGACAATTTCTCTACACTGTACATAGGAAAAAGGTATAAAAAGGAACTTTGCAGTCATCTTTGGAAAGTAGGGTGAAATCCATGTAGGGAAAGCATTATACAAATATTCATCCCAGAAAACAGTTAACTTTCTCTTACCAAGGCTTGTTAAATCAATCTAATATTCAAAAATATCTAATCTCTAAACTTGTCTGGATACACTTCCACAGCAATTCCTAAGCTCTCTGTAGTCAACCTTCACTTGGGAAAACAAGCAGTGCTCCCTGCCTCCTTCCCTTCTGCTTTAGTCAGGCTGCCCTACAGATTTTGTTACACTGGAGCTTGCACTGCATCTCCCCAGGAACATGCTTGTACTCTGCAGATGAGGCTCACCTCATAGCTCAAAATGTTCTCCCAGCAAAACCCAAAGCAAACCACAGCTGCTCTCAGGCATATTCTTACTTGACCTTACCTGTCCTTTTGACAAGCTTTCCCATCTATCAGGACCTTGGGGTAGAAGAGAATGTAGCAATTCCATTCTCTCTCGCAATGGAGGAAGTAGCATAGTTGCTCCAACTGACAGAGTCTCAATGACAACCTAAAATTGGAGCAGCAGAAAATACTTCTTTAGTGGAAAAGGGAAATAATCACCTCACCTGTATCCTTAAAAAATACTGTACATCACAAATTATATGTCCCAAATATCTGCCTAATTTCATTTAATATCAGAATTCTACCACACAATAGCACACTAATCTTTTATGCTGTGATGCAAACGTGCAGTAAACTGAAGGAGTGAAACAAGACCAACAAAGGTTGCTATTTCCTGTAAGAGTTTATCTTAGAATTACTTGACCAAGTTAGTTACTTAATCCACAACAATAACATTTTAGGCTCATTATTACAGCGAAGAATAATTTAAAAGTTACAAAAGAAAGCAGCTTTTTGAAATTCTTATACAAACATTCTCCTCTGCTTTCAGATCACAAAACAGTGATGGTGACTACATTTTTAAACTTTAATGAGTAAAACTGGCAAGTCAGAATCATTCAGAAAGTCTGATAAATATCTAGCTATGCAGTCAGAAAAAAAAAAGAGAAGAGAGCAGTACAATTTTCACATGTAAACAGCAAGGTATTACTTACTTCCTGAATTTCATCAGGGACAGAAGAGTCCATCAGTCTGAACAAGAGATTTCGAAGGGGACCAGCCTGCCGGCCAAGAATGCTGGTGGCTACACCTCCAGCCAGTGCAAGTGCAAGGTGATTAGAAAGCAGCTTCAAACACAATTTAAGAAAATTGTGATGTTCCCTGTAAAAGGAATATATCCCTGTTAACTTCTCCTATTATTAGCACTACTCCCCTTCCACTTATCTGTGCACTAAGCTTTTAACTCTCCTTTGATTTTTCATACCAGAAAGGCAAGTAAATTCCAACTGGGAGTTTAAGGAAACTCCTCTGAGAAACTTACTGCCAATCTGCTTAAAAAACAAAACCTGAAACTAGAATAGAGAAGTGTCTTTGTGGACAATGGTTGCAAGAGGCATTCACTTTAGATTAGTAGTCCCATGAATTATGAGGCAAAACCGTCCCAAAATTCAGAAATAATAATATGACACACAGAGGGAAAAAATTTTTTAAGAAGTAATAAATGTAGTCTTCTCTCAGAAGATTTAGAAGTACAACAATCAGGTTAAAAACAAGAAGTCAGGATATTAATTTCTAATCCTCTTAAAAAAAATATGAAACACTGGTTACAGAAGTAAGAACTGACAACACAGAAATAGTAAATGCATTTCAACTACATAGAAATATGTGTTTCAAAGGAAAACTCCGAAGTAAAGCATTTAATTCACTGCATAATGAAAATAAATTTCAGACTAAAGATCCTGGTACATTTAAGACACTGTAAAGCTCCTCTGTTATATAAATGCACTAGAGTAATTCTAAACAAATGGCACCTGAGTGAGCAAGTAAACCAGACTTCTGCTTGTTAAAGAATAGACTAACCAGGACTAAGCCATGCACCACTGCTGTAACGAAAAAACAAATATAAAAATCAGTAACATGCATATGCTGTATGTACCTTGATGAAGGAAAAGGAAGAGGAGGAACTTCGCTGTTAATTTTGTCACAGTAGTGCTCAAGAAAAGAACGAAGATGTGAAAAGGTACTTTCTTCAAGGTCAACACAATAGGGTCTGTGCCATGCCACAACTTGCCTGGAATCAAACACCAGTGAAAATTACCTTCTAGAAATACTTTAAATGCTTTAATAAATTAATAGTTTAAGCAGGTTGAATACACACTTAACTAAACCACATTCTTTCTTAGAGCAAACTAATACAACTGTGGCAGACCAACTTCCTGACCCATGAAGGTATTTTCTGTTTTCTTTTCTGTAAAACTCTTTACAATCAAACACTCCACATTTATGGACAAAAACCCCTCAATGCCATAAATCTGAAGCCATATGCACTTAATCTGATTCATGCAAAGGCTGACCAGTACTCACAAAGCTGCTTTTAGTACAAATGTCAGATTAGAGGCTTTGATAAAATGCAGGGAGCACTCAAAAGGGCAAGTACCACTTAGTCCTACTTGAGTCTCACTATTTCCTTAGTTGATAGCTCCCTTGAAAACAGGGCATTTGAAATTCTTCTTGAATTATCTTCCAAATATTAAGTTTTTCTGCTCCTTTGTGTTAGTACATACATAAAAGCTTACTGGTTCATTTTAATCACTTGCTAATATCTTTGGTGTAAAAGTATTATTTGAGTTATTGTATATTAATAACTGAACTATTTATTTAGGTAACTATTTTTAGTTTAACATGTAACCATACAGAAATTTTTTAAGATCTTTAAATGCACCTCAATAATTTCTCTGAACTTCCCCCTTTCCCAAAGTCCCCTGATTAGTGTACTACGTATTACACTACAAGAGATTTCCCAAACCATAAAAAATCCCTGCAGAAGCAAAAAATAAAAAATACTGAGCTGTTTCACCTCCCACTGACCACCTTGTCAATTTTTAGTAAACAGAGGTAGGTTTTGTCTAACTGCATGTAAGAAATGCTCATATATAAAGAAGAAATATCCAAATCTTTGGTGCTGATAGATTTTCACTTGTAACATGCAACAATTAGACAAGAGGAGGGAGGAAAGAGGAGAGGAAGAAGACTTTCCAGACCAAAACATTACAACCAGAATGCTTGACCCACATGATGTGGGAACACCTTCAGGAAATAGTTAAACATATCCCAAAGTGGACTTGCATAAAAGAATAGAATTACACCTGTCCCAAATGCCATTGTTACCTGTCCCTTGGAAGAGCTGTCCAGGCAAGGCTATGGGATGTTCCTGCTGAAATCTGTTGAATTGCAACTCCATCTAAACCACTCACTTTCTTCGGTTTAGTAATGGGGCCAGTAGAGTTTCCCTGACCACACTGTCCCATTGAATTGTTACCCCAAGCATAAACTTCATTATCTATAAACATAAATAAAGTAGAAAACAAAAGCTGACATACAACTGCTTCTGATCAAGAAGAGGATTATGTATTTTTACAGCTCATTTACTTTACCATGAGAAAGTGCCAAACAGTGACTGTCACCAATGGAAATGTCAACTATTCTGGTAGCAGCCAGTTCTTCAATGAGCTTGGGTCTGAGAGCAGTCGCCTCCGAAGAGCCACAGCCAAGGCAGGCCCCGCAGCCCCACGCGTAAACCTGGAGTAAAGCAACCACAGCACAGCTGCACGTCAGACTGGTGCTACTGGTGAGCACAGCACAACATCCCAGCGAACCCGCACGGGCTGAACACGCATCTCATCCAGGGTGCACTCCTTCCCCCAGCACTGAGGTCACTGTCCACAGAGCACAGCACCGGGGAGGCTGCTGCAGGAGAAGGAACTGCTACAGTGACTGGCAGCACTCCTAACCTCCACTGTGCAAACCCACTGCATCTGAGTCACAGAGCTGAGGGTGGGGAGCCCAGCTGGGTTACACCCGTGCAAATGCTTACGGCATGACACCTATCCATCATGCCAGGAAGGGCCCTTCTTTAACACCTCAACATTTATCTCCAAGCTCTCCTGAGATTTTTCAGATTAGAAATAAAACTTGCAGTTAACACCTATATTCTAATATACACATACATTTTAAAAAGCTATTAAATCACTTAATCACCTGAGTTGGTTACTGTATTAAAAATCACAAGCGTTTCACTGCTGTTTGTTTCTTGAATCCAATTTGATTTTATGCTGGTTATCTTTATTAACCTAGAAGTACTATGTTTTCTGTGACTAATCGAGAATCTTGGAAAGCGTGTTTTAGATGACTCAGCACATTTCGAAATACTCTTGTGCATTAGGTACATCAATCTCTAATCAAGAACTTCACTTCTATTTAAATACTAGTTGAACATTTTCTCAACAGTCAAAATAATGAACACTGAGATAATGTTAACCCAGACCCTCATGACCACCTCTCTTAATTTGAGTGAAAACTTGGTTTTTCCTACCTGCCCTGTTGATGTCAAGGCAAGCGAAGACTGACTTCCAGCACAAACTTTTCGTATAAACATTCCTTGCAAAGCTTCTATAACTTTAGGTTTATATACCCTATTTGTATCACCATGACCAAGTTTGCCTGCAAAAGGAGGAAACACAACTGGAAAAATAGTTCTTTTTGGATTTCCAAAAATGTCAGTGGATTTTAAAAATTAAAACATATTACAATTTTCATAAAACTTATTTGCTTTCAATTACAGTAATTACAGACTTGAAGAATATATATTTATCATAGTCTATTTTAAAATTGAAATATTAATCCTAGGCAGTTTAAATGTAATAGTTTGTAGGACATGAACAGCTACCGTCATATCGTGAGTGAGCTTATTTCAAAGTCATCAGCGCAGCATTTTTTCAGCCATTCACTGACCTTTCTTCGCTGTGAAAACCCTCCCCTGCTGAAAATCCTTTTTTAAACCCTAAAATCTTGCAAGTGAACTTTAGATACTGTATTTAGATTTTTTAAGAATCCCTTCCTTGAACAGCTACCAAACAACAAATAAAAACCAGAATCACACTACAAGAAGTACTGAAACTGTGAGGCAGATGGAAAAAGACAAAAATTACAAAACATTCGTTTTACCTACCATTGTCTCCTCCTCCAAATGACCACACTGTTCTCCCATCCTTGGACAGAGCTATCGTGTGTGAACTGCCACAGGAAACCTCTCCTACATTGCTAATATCTTTTACTAAAGTTGGAATGTTACGGCTGTTGCTGTCACCATGACCTAATGAAAAGAGGAAAAAAGCATTCTCTTTCTGTGAAGATTAAAGTCCTATTTCTGTTTTGCAATCATAAGATTTTGCAAATTCCACAGGTACTGCAGTCATCACAAATGATGATTTCTGCCCACTTTTTGGAAAGATTTGTAGTAAGGTTTGGAAGACATCTGCAGCAAAGTTAAACACTTAATCTTTATGACATACTCCAGAAGAACACCTGTTCATATCTCAGTACCTCTAAAACTTAGGATTATTTTCTACCCAGCTGGAAAGAAATAAAAAGAACTGCTAGCACAACTGCCTTCAATACCAGTTGATTAGGCAGCTGGAGCTCCCAATAGTGGGCAGCAGGTATCCTGCACAGCATGAGGCAGCTGCAGTAAGGGCCCTCTGTCACTCCTGTCCGTACTGCACACACTGAACACATCAGCCCCTCAGCTGCCTTTACGCAGCCACAGTTCTAACAGGTCCTTTCTGTAGAAACCAAGTACATTATAGCTATCACCTATTTTATAAAAAGTTTTATTTCTACTGAACTACAGAAATTCTGTGGATATTGAAAACAAATGAAGAGAAGAAAAATTAATATCACTGGTATCCAGAACTGATTAAATATGAACAACTTCCTATAACCCAATGAATTGTTACTTTTTAGCTACGTGCTGGAACTCATCATTGCACACTCCAAGACCCCCAAAGGACATCCAAACTCCACATTAATCTAAAACTCAAGGAGAACATTCCCACAATTCCCACCAAAATTCCAGTTAAACCTCTAACACAGAGTTATTTTCTTAACAACAGGGATACACTCAGAACTTCCTCTGATTCCCTTGAAAGCTGTGACTGTCGAATACTGTCCTCATCTTCCACCCCTGCCACATGTTGCTTTTACCCCTCTATACTTGGTGATTGTGACATTCAAACAAAAGAAAACAGAAGGGAACTAAAGCCCAACTTGAAAAAATTTTCTATGCAAAATCTGTTGGTTCAACTGAACCTGCTTAAGAAGGGTAGTTTTATACCAGGCATAGCAGCTGTATAGCAGAGATGATGAAACAGAAAAGAGAATTTGAACCAAATTGTAATACAGGGTTTCTTGTTTCAGTTCAATTTAACTTTTTAGATGTATTAAGGTGAAAGGACACTAAGCCATTCTGGCAAACTTAAAATCAAATATCCTTATCAGAATCAGATCCTTGATATTATTAGCCAGTTATTCCTGACTGTTCAAAGAATCATTCTACCATCACACTAGATGAGATTTATCTAGAATTCCAGTTTATTTAAAATGTCTACTGTTAACATTCCAGTGGCATTAATAATCATACAGTCTTATGAATGAATAAAAGCAACTTGCCTTGAAATGAAAAACCTTTAAAAAAATCTTGGTAAAATTACCTCCATTAAAAACTTTTAAGAGCCTCTGCACTTGTCAGTTGTATGCACATACCTGAGTACATGTCTATGTGTATGCAGAGGGGACAATCAGAGAACAAGGCCAATAGATGTATAAAAATCATTACTAGAAACAGAAATTTTTCCAAAAGCATCTCATGAAATTTTCAAATTACCTAATCTTCCAAAGTCTCCTTCTCCCCACGTGTATAGCTCTCCATCTTCTGTAACAGCAGCACTGTGTCTGTAGCCCGCTGAAACACACACAACCACCTACATGACATGCAAAAAGAAGAGATGAAGGTTTTAGACAAATCAAGTGGCAAGTTGGAAAGCTTGGGAGAGTCAAGTTTCAGAAGGAGTCTACATAAACTAACTTGTTCATTCACATGCATCAAGTACACACATAATCCTTGCAATCTTTTCTATTTATTTGACAATGGGAAATAAGTATATAAAAAGGCAAGTTTATATGTAAAATTACTAACAATTTATTTATCAAGCAGCTTTAGCATTATGATATCCTAGTCTTACAAGCAAAAAAAGAAGCATGAGTGAATGGTTTAAGCACTAAACCAGCTGTATGTGAAAGCCCTGATGTTGCAGCTAGCAAAACTGAAACTGCAATTCAGCAAAAGCCCCTGAAGAAGTTTGACTCAAGACTATGAGAAGCTTTCCTGACAATGCCACTGCCCAAATCACAGGCCTAGAGGCAACCATAAGCTCTGGTGTTCTGCTCAAAGCAGACACAGCCTCAAAGAGAAGTCTAGAAAATACAGAGAACTTTTTCTTAGGATTTTATCTATTTCAAACTTTACCCAACATCCCAACTGAACAGAACAAAAACAGGTTCTCTACTATACAAAACATACCTTCCCTTGCATGGGACCCTGAATAAGTTTGGGATATTTCTGAGTTGAACTATTTCCATGTCCTAGTTTCCCGTAGTCACCGTCACCCCAGCTGAAGACTTCTCCTTCTGTTGTAAATGCTAAAGTGTGACCATCAGATCCTTTTGAAGATGACACCTTTTTAATAGACCTGTGAGGCTCAAAAGTCAGTTTTTTCAATGTGGACTGATTATTGGAGTCTCCTAGTCCCAGTCTCCCATAGCTGCCTTTCCCACAGGCTCTAACAGAACCATCCGTAGAAATGACAAATGTACAATATTGTCCAGCTTCAATCTACAAAGAGAAAAAAGGATGCAATAGAGAAATGCAGAGATTAGATAAAAAAATTCACATATAGGTCTAGAAGTCTGTAATTTTTAACAGAATTTCAGGTTTCTTCACATAACATGATGTGAAAATTAAAAATAATTTGCATTTCAGCAAGTAGTAAAATGAAAATTACTGGGAAATATGTTATGATTAAATCTATTTTCATGACTAAACTATGGAAACAGTGATTATTTTATTTATTTGTATCTCTTCTACAGACTACAGAACTTGTGCTGCATTCAGATCTCCAAAACTCATGGATGGAAATCTTAATTTTTTAAAAGCAAAAAAGACAAAGTAACAGCTTGATAAAACACTGCAGGTTTTGCTTAATTTTAAACCAGTACCAAGCGGTAAAATTAAAGGAATATGCCAAATGCCAAAAATCCACTCCCTTGAGACTAGAAACTTTAATTACGTGACCATCAAAGAAATAAGATTAAAAGCTTTTAAGAAAATAAGAACTTGCCCCTATTGGAAAGTCAGCATTCAGCTGAGGAATGACCCAACAGCAAATGGACTAACACAGAAATCATTCCCTATAGGAATCTTTACACAGCAGAAGTGCAGAGCATGCTCCATCTGAAGCAGAAAAGCATATCATAAAACAGCCCCAAACAGGTGGCCACAGCCCTGATTAATGGGAATTAATGTCTTCATACAGACAATCCCACAACAATCATCAATGAAGTCTAAGTGGAAAAATCACCTAAGTTTGTTGTATAATTGTATACAGTGCTATTAAAAGAGTAATGCATTCATTCAGATCATGCATTCCATTCTTGTGTATTAGTCTTTTGAAGGTTTTGAAAGTTTTCTGAATGCATAAACTTGCTTTATGATGTCCAGTCCTGCAGCCCATTGGAATATAAAATACATCAGTGACGTCCATAGAAACAATTTCAGAAAACACACCTAAATTGTCTAGTGACCAAGAAGTGCTTTTACTTAAGTCAACACTGCAAAGCCAATATAGTACCAGAAAAGCAAACTATTATATTCTGGGTCATGCATCAATAAAAGTGCTCAGTTGCAACTGCAGGATCTGTGACTGAGAGCAGAAAGAGCATGTACACTGATTTTCAGACAGCTAATTAAGGTTGCTGTGTCAGCAGCTAGCCCAGTTTGGAGCTTTAAACTCGGCAATCTTGGCTGTGTGAAAACCACCAATGGAAAAGAACACGGAGTCGTTAAGACACCTTTTAACCAATAATAAAATAGAATTTAAAAAACAAACTTTTTTTTTTAATTAAAAAAACCGTAACACCTACAGGCAATTACACTCGTCTCCACAGAGCAAGTCAGGGAATTCAGTCAGTCTTATTACATGGATATTTATCTGCATGTGTCACTAAAAACAAACCAGAATGTTTTTCCCAGGCATCAATAAAAGTGGTGAGATATTCTCAGTAAAATAAGCTGCGTGACCAGTTCAAGGCATCATCCCTTCGTTATAACTTGACACTCAGAAATAAAGTACTATTTTTCAATCTTGTACTGTGACTATGAAGCTGCTGAATGTTACACAATGTAGCATCAATAATTGTCCCTCACCGTCTGAGCATCAGAAAAACTGGGAGCAAGCTTGGGCTGAAGTATTTTCTCTTGAGTTCCTTCCACCAGCTGGTGACTGCTGTTACTACCCCACACATAGACCTCACAGGTCTCTGACACGATGGGAGCATCGCCTGTTTGAATGCTGTCAGGGCTGGCACATGTCCTTGAGTAGTCTGAAGCCATTCGACAAACCTGCTCAAACCAGAGATTTATTACACAGCAGCATTTCATATTTCTTCCTATACACTCACAGTGTTTAATGCAGCTTTGATTGCCCCTCAGCATGGTAACTGCCCAAAATACAAATCACCATGACCATATCACTGGCTTATCCAAATGACTTTGTCTCACTACATCGTAGTCGTTCAATGTTTTTTGCACCTCTTCTAGCCCAGAATAACTCAGCCAAGACTGCACTACACCCACGTGCACACCAATCACATGTGTGAGAAGGAAATAAACTACAGTAACTTAAAAGCTTTTTTCAAGACATACCTCTTCAAATAAACACAGAGCTGCCTCATAGAGAGAACATAAGCCATCAGATGTTCTGGTTGGCTCTCTCCATTGACTTCGATCAGCAGATGATCCCTGTAATGTTTAAATGTTGTTATTAGAAGAAACATGCTTGCAATACAGCAACAGTCCACCTGAACAGAATACACTGGGGATTTGTTCTCATCACTAAGCAAAAACTAATGGCTCTCTCTATAAGTACACTAACTCTCTCCTGAGCTGTGATATCTGATACACTTTAGGAAAACAAAACTGGCACAAGTGCTAGTCCAACATTCTTACCGATTCAGTTTTTTGAAAGTATCTGAGTTCAGAGTTAATTTCTCCCAATACTATTTTGTAATGAAATGCAAGTTATTTGAGTTTAAAGTGATAATTAATTTACAATCACTAATCATAATTAATTTTATGTTTACATATCTTTCATATTTTGGTCTCTAAGCGTATATATAGCCCAAAACCAACAATAAAGTTGCCCATCACGACATTTAATCCAATTCAGATACTGCTACTGCCATGTTCTTCTCATGGACCCCATTCTTTAAAAGACCTTTAGATCTTTTAGATCTTTTTTAGATTTTAAAGTTTATGTTTATTAACAAGCAGTACAAGCCTGAAAGAAAATAACAACTGCTTGAGGGAAAAAGTAATTCCCTGTTTCAGTTTGAGCATGAGGCAGAAGGTGGCCACAGCTTCTAACTGTATACTGTGCAATAATTTCATACCTTTAAAAGCTATATTCATCTAAGACCACCAGTAAGCACTCAATATACAAAGGAGTGTGCCACACTTCCAATTTAGCTCATTTACTTATCACATTCACTTGTAACCATCAGCAAAACTGCTGAACATCCTGAAGATGCATAAGCAGAGACCCAGGTGAATGGGGGAGCAGAGATGTCCAACAAAACTAACTAACAGGAAACTAGGTGCATTGCAGAACTCTGAATTTTCTAGCTTTTTTTGCTATGAACTTAAATGTACAAGTCCAAGTGGATCAAGTATGTCCTTGATTCTCACCCTGAAGTTGGAGCATAACAACAAAAATGACAACACAGAGATTGTTTTGCTGTTTCATCTTTACCTATGAGGAAACAGGTGGGCAGGAAGGGAGAAAAAAAGGATGGTGGGTAACTAAGGAAATATGGGGGGAAAAATTTCAAAAAAAGCTCCCTTTCTAACAGCAAACTGGCACTCAGTGTGGAGAAACTATTCAATTAACAATGCAACTGCATTGCAATGCAGAAAAACCAAGCTGGTTATACCTACCAGAGATCGTCGCATCTGGGTCAATATACTCATAAAGCAATCAAAGCTGATCATCCCTTCTGGACTTTGCAGCAACTTGGTTTTCTCCATGGTGTTTACTACAGCTGAAGCACCTAAAGCCATTTCTATCCATTCAAGAAGGTATCTCAAGGCACCTCGTTGGGCAGCCAAACCAAGAAGCAACTCAGAAGCTAATCTACGACCTAGAGTATCTGCACCAGAGTTTGGAATCGTTACTCCTTTAAGAAAAGTTGTTACTTGTGACAAACAGTCCAAACCCATTGGTGGAATCTTGCTTTCATTTGCTAGAGATAAAGGTGGTAAAGAGCTCACAACTTCTATTGCAGTATGGATAACATCATTGCAGAGACTGAGGCCAGGTCCTGCCGCAGGCATCATCCAGCTCTGTCTCAGCAGTGCAAACAACAAGCTCAATCCAGTCCGAACTCCCATTTCTATGAGGGCATCTGTGCTGGACCTCGGGCGTTCACTGACAGAGTGCACATCAGTAGATCCAGAACTGCTTTCTGGTGAATGCTGCTGCTGTTTCACCTTACCCTTGTCGTGGTATTTATTAGAAAGTGCATAGAAGACACGCTGCAGCACAAGGAGACGCTTTCGAAGAGCTCCAGCAAATGGAGAGTCTGAGCACACCATCTTTGCCAGTGCCAGCTGGCTGCTAAGAAGGGCATCCAAGTAGTGGTCCTGTTCATCACTAGATAGAGATTCCCGCTCAAAATCTGGTAACTGAGGTCCTTTGAGGCACAGAACCTGCTGGGGCAATGGCACTACTTCTTTATTGCTAACTAACTTAGCATACAAGACAGAAACTCCCTCCCTCGTTGCAATAGATTCACTGTCTTCTGTGATCCAGGAGCTGTTTAGGTGTTCAAGCCATTTCAGCTTCACAGGTGGCACCATAGCTGCCATGCTGGTTTATTTCTCTGCCATTAGTCCTGAAGATGAAAAAAAGCTATCAATAGGTATGCAGTGTTATCTACAGATCTTATTACTCACAGCAGGACAAACCCAAAGAATCCTTTTAGAACGTAAGCAGCAAAAGATTAACCCCCAAGAATTACCAGTTTCACCATCTGACCTACACACGTGTGCAGCTTACTTAACATAATGTAAGAATTTTAAGTGTAAGTCAGTCTGCATTCTCTAAATCCATACGCACAAAAATCCACACAAAGCAAATTTAATTCTGCTAAGTGACATGAACAGCATTTAACAGACATGGCAATTTAAGATTTAGATGTCAAGAACCACAAAGGTGCAGGGCTGATAAGCGCACCTCAGCATTATTATGATTTATGTCTGCAGGTTCATCCATGTAAAGGCATGATATTTTGCTATTTTATATGAATGAAGGATCATAATTCCAAAAATATGCACTGGGTTTGAAAAATTTCTCACATACAAGAACACAGACTGATCACAACTAGTTGGGTCCAGGGTTCTTCTAAGTCTATGTCTGAGAACATTTTTTAATTTTTTAATTTTTAAAGAACATTCTCATCCCAAAGAGACACTCAAGTTACTAATTTTAATGCTGGCAGCATTTAGAACTTCAGTTTCTTCAAGAGGATTCCTGACATCAACTTTAAGTTTTGCCAAGGTAGTTTATAGCTTAATATGCAAAGAGGCTTCTTCAAAGTGAGTGTTTCCAAACTGCTCATTTTATAAGAATTTTCTTTAAAATAATAATACTTTACCTCCTATCCTACAAAACAGATTTGTTTAACTCCTGTTTTATAATCATTAACCATGGGTTACATAGGTTCTGAATGATCACTTTCTGTTCTTTGACCCTTTACATCGTAATGTATTACAATTTCAGCAAAAAGTACTATAATTTCCTGAAGGAGAGTTTTGTGTCCTTTGGTAGTGTGAGCCCTATTTGATCTAATTTCAGGCTAAACTCCTGGGGGTGGAGGGAGTCTCTGCCACGTAGTGAAAGTTGGTGCTGCTGCCACGCCACGCTTGTAGGGCAACAGGTAACAGGCAGTGCAACCTGGTCCTTGTTTTGTCTTGACATTTCACACTTAGAAAACACCTATTACAAATATAAACTACTACAGTTCTTCTGCCAATATATCTGCCAAAAAAAGTACACTCTGTGCTATTAAGCACCTGCTTTTATTTCAGCCAAATTTTCCCTACAATAGACTAATACCTTCATAAAAAGCTTTATGAGCCCCAGTGAGCCTTACTCAAGTAACTTCTGTTGCCTAGAGCCGCCCCTTACCCAGGTGTATCCCACAGAAACTGCAGCCACAGCTGGTAAGTACCATTTAGAGCAGGGAGCATTCCTTGCATTTCATACAAGACACACCTTCTGTCTATTCACACCACAAAACTCCCCAGCAGCTCAGCCTCCAAGTGACACAGGTACTATTACACCCAGGACCCTGTTTACTAACAAAGGGCAACACTGTCTCATTTGTCAGGAAGGATTTGCTAACTACCATTTGATCCTAACAGAAACTGTAAGGCAAATTAATGAAAATGCCCCTACTCTGATCTGATGACAAGTTTGTGCCTTCTCAAGAGGGAAAACATGGGGATGTAGCTCCGTTAGAAGTTCCCTGAACAGACTCATTCATGGGCTGTGTGCTTTCACAGCTACTCTTCTTTCAGAAACTTCAAAATGTGCTTATGTACCTCAAAGGTGCAAATACTGCTGCTTTTCCTGAAAACTGATAGATTTTTTTTTTTCCCCTCCTGCCCTTGTAGGCATCTCTAAAAATAGAGACTGAAGCTTGAAGCTGAGCTCTTAGCAGTGCTCTACTGTCCTCCTGTAGCTTTTGGAAGAAATATTGTCAGTCCACCTTGAAAATAACATTCTGTTTCACGTGAAAGGAGAAGGCTTTAACCAGACACTGCTGGTAATCCTAGAAATGCTCTCTGAATACAAATGTAAATGACCTCTGTCTCTGCATGTAACAACTGCAGATCACTGAAGTTAAGCAGAAACCAGGTAACACTGGTAGCACAGTGTATAGGTAGTGTTTATTTACTCCAGCTCATTGCTACAAATACAAGGTTTATAATTGCTCCAGAGCCTGGACATGGACATCTCATTTCTTTTTAGGGCAGACAAAAAGAAAATACACTTGGCTTTGAAAACTCAAGTGAATACTCACTGCTGTTCCACTACATCTGACCACTGCAGGGTCAGGTGAACATGTGCAAGGTACCACATGTGCAGGGTGGGCCAGTCCTACACACTTTGTGAACATGCTGATCACATGGCCAAGGACAAAGGGAGGAGCCAGAAACATGTGACAAGTGGAGAAAGTACTTTCCTTTCATCATCATAAACCTGTAACAGTCTACATGTATAGCAACAGCTTTATAAAACTATTTCAACACTTAAACACTTAAGACACTTCAAACTAAAGTACCCAGAACTTTCTGGGATTTGTATTAAAAAAAAAAAAAAAAGGCAGCCCAGCTCTCCTGCCCTTATTCCTTCTTTTCTCCTCCTGCTCCTCAGGGGACAAAAAAAAAGTAAACTGTGAGAATGTGCAACACAACTCATTAGTCATATCTTTTAGAACCACAGTTCCTGTTGAGGAAATTACCATTTTGGGGGAGTAAATATATTCGCATATATTTTACTGTTGCCTATTGGTAAGTTAACTAAAACGGGACTTAAAATTCATAGCTGAACAAGGATTCCAACAGTGTTACCAACTTTAACACCTATTTCAAAAGCTTAATCCAGGGAACAGTGGGGACAAAATGTATATATTAAACACTGAAAGCCAAGTTCTGTGTATCCTGGATTAGAATTTTTCTTTCAAAATAGCAGTGGCAGCAACTTGAGCTGCAGGGGAAGCATGAAGGTAACTAAGCCTGCCCTGAGTACCACAGCCAATGCTGCAACTGAGCTCAAGGAAAGACTCAGGTTCATCAAATCCTCTCCAGGAATATGGACACAAGCACAGGGAGAGCTGTTGTTACCCATCACTGCATTGGACACCAACTGCTGTTTGTTTCTCTTACATCAGATGAAAGGGAATGTGAGGAAGAATTTTAAAATGAAACCTGTGAAAGCACCAGGAATATAATCAGGGAAGGCTTTTACCTGAGCTAAGAGGAGAGTAGAACATTGGAATTATTGAAGAAAATATGTTTAGGAGAGATCTCTTAATGTTACTAGGAACGTGGAAATTACCTCTAGCAGAGACAAAGTTCTTTTCCCTTTTATCAGTCCATTGCTTTAAATGCACCCAAATGTGAACCTGTAACTTCCAAAGCTGAATCCCACTGCAGACTGAATGTGCATCCCCTGGGTTTCAGATTCTGTCTCTTCAAACTCAAAAGTCAAAACCAGGCACTTCTTCTGGTCTGTTAATGGTTTTCCCCATTATGTAAACAAACATACCACACAGCCAAATACCACTCGAATTCTAATCCCAGAATCAAGTCTCCACATCTTGCAATAACTAATAAGCATAGACAGGAGGTAACAGGATGCATTTCAAATTCAAAGAAATCAACTTACAAGCAGCCCTAATGATTGTGAAACCATAATAATTAAACGATTGGCATGCATTTCCACACAGCCAAGAACTCAGAAAGAAAGCTGATTACAAATTTCATTACCCCTTTATCCATGTATTTCTCTTTATCTACTTAGTTAGATGATGATTTTAAAGAAGTTTTGGCTTAGATGTGTTTGCTGAACCTAGGGAGAAAATAAACACAAAACCAAGAACCTGCAAATGTTTGTCAGCAAGACTAAACAGTAATAATAACTGATACACTTAAGATCTTCCCTTTTGAGTACAAGGAGGGAAAAGGAGCAAAGTTGTCATATTTCAGGGAAAGCATGCAGTCTTCAGTGGCCTAGGAAACAATTTTAAAGAATTTAAGCTGTGTTATTAGAGAGTTTGTTTTCTCTTAAATAGAAATTAATTCAGCCTGAAACCACCAGCTAATTTTTACAGGTCACTTTAAATATTAATTTTTGTGGTGTAAGCTTGCCTACAATAACTAATAAATCACATGTATTAAAGTGTGAATGTTGCAAGTCATTATTAAATATAACAGACTACTGGGCATATTAAGTTTATATCACTAATGAAATAGACCAATTCTTTCACTGAGAAAAACTGCACCTTTTTTAAGGAAAAAGAGCTATTCCCCTATCTCAAACAAGAATAAAATAAGACACTAGAGATGCATCTTCATAAATTTACAAGTTATTTCCATGAAACAGAAATAAATTATAAAGAGATAAACTATGACTACTGTCCCTTCCTTCTCTCTGCCACCACAGCAATTTAATCACAGAAAGAAGAACTTGATCTTGTCATTAATTGCAGCTTGCTTATTTCATATATACAATACCAAGTCACTGACTGCATAGATGACTAAGATCTTAATGTACAACTGGCCAGGAGATACAACAAAATAGGTATTCCACTACAAATGTTTCAATATTTCTATACATACATATACATGTATATATTTATATTTTGGTATTTATATTAGGTATTAAAAACATCTGTGATTTATCTATCCGTGTCTGAAGCACAAGTAATCTTTCTGCAACCATTATTTATTTTCCAAAATGGAATAATTCTTGCAAAACATTGCAGTTAACATCAAAGTGAAATTATCAAGAACATTGTGTAGAATTTTTTTTGTCTATATATAAAGTGACATACATAAGGTAAAATGTGACTGAAAAGTAACAGGAAATTTTCCAGCCACTTACCACCATCTCCTAAATTAGTTATGGAAAGAGATTTTCTAGAAAGGGAACAAAGCAAACACTGAAGATTTCTCATAAATCCACTTGGTTGGCTCAGACATGAAGACTGTCAAATCTCTAAGAACAAGTATTTTTTTTCAGATTTTTACTACAGCTTCAGGAAACCAAGTAGTTTTTAGGTCTTCTCACTTTGAGGTAAATGGGACAGCTTTGATCACATTCAAATGCAAGAATAAGAACTCAGGAAGGGGGAAAAAAAAAACATTACTAAAGAAGTTAGTAGGGAACTTCCACACAGTCAAAGGACTGAGGAATTTGGAAAGTGCCTCAAATACTCCTATATTCTAAGGGCACGGGGAAGTGCGAATAACTGACAAAGGACTTCGGCATGGGGTTGAAGGTTAAAGTCTGTAAAGTTATAAAGATCCTGTTTCTGAGCCTGGCAGGAAAGACAGGTCTTGGACAGAATATATACACTTCCCTGAAGGAATTTCTGTAGTCTTCTCTTTCCATGGCAGCTTGGAAATGATGGGAGATACTTGAATTTGGCACCCAAGAACCATTTCCAGGCAGCCAACAAATTTATCCTCATATAAGTAAATAGGAAGCTCCTTTCTAGGGTTTAGATTTAAAAAAAATGCTTAGAATTTTAAAAAGCTCCTCAGAATTTGCTGTGTGTAGATCTAAGAGAAAGACTACTGGGACAATTTAAGGAAAGGTGGAGATTGGGCAGAAGCTCTACAGTGTGGCTACATCTCACTGTAGCTCCTTTAGAGGTAAAATCAGGAAAATCAGGAACAGCTCTAGGCAATTCCAGAGAGCTAACACTGAATTCCAGCAGGAAGGGAAGGTCAAGACAAGAAAAAATTGAGAGGTTTATGTTTTGTTTTAAAGAAAGTTGTAGAAAAGATCCTTAAAAAGTGGAAGACAGGATTATTATAAGCAGAGAGTGTAACAGCACAGTTTCCCCACAAAACGTGTTTTGCTTTTTCAGTCCTTAGCACACACAGTCAGCTTATCAACAGACAGAAACCACCGAAACATGTGGAAGGGAGGAGCTGATTTTACGGCCCTTTTTTTTTCTTTTTTCCCCAAAACATCATCATCACCAACAGAGTGACTCTACCTCACTGCCAAATGCAGGCAATTGCTGGTATTCCAGCAAGAATAATAGAAGTCCATAGATAAGGAGGAAGAAGGTGCAACTGCTGCTCAGGCTGTGAAAAGGAAAATCTGAACAGAAATGTAGGTAAATCTTGAAGCACAGTGAATTCCCATTGCCTGTATAAATCTGCATCTTCCTGTTTAATTGTTACTTTACAGCTTTGTGCTTTCCTCCCTGTACAAGGCCCAAAGAAGTAATCATTGCAATACAGGGATAAAAAGCAAAATTGATCTTACATAAAGTCTTGTCAAGTGAACAAAGCAAACAAGGGGAATATATTTTAACCTAGTCTTTAAGCTAGGCAGAAATTCTCACGGTCCATGGAGATTTTCAAACATATAAAATGCATAAAACTATATACAGTATCTTCAATCAGTATGAAGAAAATCCGTTTTGTTAAATTAGTCACACTAGCACACACACTGAAGATATAACAAGAACAGAATTTAACAAAGCTACATACAACGACATTTTTCTTTAACGTAGCCTGACTACAGCAGAAATCAAGCACACACAAAAACAATTATTCTGACAGAAGTCAAGTGCTCAGGCTCTTAGCACTCCTTCAAAAGTAGCTGAAAGCTTTATTTTCTGAAAAGCTCTTGAAAAATCGCACCTACAAAGCTGTAAATATTATATGTCCTAAAAATCAAAAGTTTTCTCAGAAGAAAAATAAAACCTAAAAGCACTCACTCTCTCCCTTTCTGCAATCAGCAATTTCAGCAACCTTTGTAAGATGCTGACTACATTTGTTTTATGGGAACTTAATTATAAAAACTTGCAACACAAGAAGTCTGTACAGTCAAATCACAGGCAGGAAACACCAAAACTAAAGAGCATGGAAAATCAGGTTGTGAAACGGAATCCTATTCCCTGCCTGCCTGTGATGTTGTACCACACACAATATACAGAGTTCTTTACTGAGTGTTCATTGACAATGAACTTCCTAGAGTCTGTGGCAGTTCCATTTACTATTTTCAACATGAGGAGCTCCTAGAGTAACTCTGTGCTTAAGGTACCTTCAGCATGATGTCACCTGGGTGGCTTCTAAAAAGGATTAGAAAATTTAATATTTAAACAGATGGCAGCCAGAGCACACTACAGCTCTTGATGCTGCTACAAGTAGGTAAAGCTTTGTTTGCAACCGTGAGAAATTAACTTCTGTGATGGGCCAGAAAAACCAAGCATTTTGTGCCTCACGCAAAACTCAGGAAAGATTAACAATCAGAATAATCAGGTAATTCTAGGAGCTCATTAAGAAGATAATTCAATTCATTCACTGCAAGTGACAATGACTACTGAAGAACTTTATTCTGGGATGTTATTTTACATAATTTTTGATAAAGTAGGAGTTCTGAGTTCATTGCCAATCCCAGCCCTGGAAAAGCTAATTTACTTAAAATATGACAGAAAACCTAATGCAGTATGTTTTTATTTACTGCCTTACTGTCATGACAGTATTACAGCTGCATTATACAAGTGGAATCTCTTCAAAGTTGCAACATTTAGTTTCCTAGCATAAGCACTTAGAACTCTTTTAGATTATATTTTTTTAATTCAAATACATATAACATTCTTACCAGTAAACCAAAGCCTTTAGTCTGTATCCAAGCCTAGCAAATTACTATCTCAATATTCTGTCAAATTCCTAACCTGTAGGACTCCAGAGTTGAATGTGGAATTCAAGATATGGATGTACCTTTAATTTGTGCATGGTAGGCCTGTTCTCTGGTTTTGCCAAATTCCAGTCCTAGCAGATCCTGACATTCCATAAAATGACAATTACCTTAGGTTTTTATTACTTCAGTCTTTCATACTTCTTACAAAGAAGCCACAAAGTCCCAGTAAGAATCTTGCTTCACATGCTGCCAGCTGGTAGAGTGCAGCAATTTTTGCAATCCTTATTAGAATTTTACAATCTGAAAGTACAAACTGATTTGCTTCTCTTTTTTCATAAATAAGGGATTGTATATACAGGATTTAGCAGCAGGTATCAGGGCTCCAAACAACATTTACAGTCTTTTACTTGAAAGATGATTCAGAAACCAAGAATATATAAAAGTCATTAAAATCCTGCCTTGTCACATACCAAAAATATGAAATCTACAGAAATGCAAAATCCCCAAGACGTTTCATATTGCTTATGGCCAGGGGACACTGACAGCTGAAACACACAGGACATAATGCTTCCTAGGAGAGTTATCTGTTCAATATTTCACTAGTGCCAAAAAGCACTGCAGGTCACTATGCAAGGCAGGAATCTTCAAATGCTCTTTCTGACCTGTCTATGTAGCCGAGACACACTGTCATGACAGATGAGAGGTGAATGGAATCCATCCAAAACAGTCATGGGAAAGAAGAAGAGAAACCAATAAATTAGAAACTACTGACACTGCAGAGAAATTACTACAAATTCCCAAAGAATTGAAAGCAAAGAGACAAAAAGTGTCATTAGAAGCAGCAAAAAAAGGTAGCAGTGCTAGTAGCAGGAGGACTGTAGAGCAACACAGAAAAAATGAGTCACGGTCTCCAACAAATCTGGAATGGGAAGCAAGGAGCAAAAGGAACTAATGCAGAAAAAGCAGGTAAGAACAGCAGCTACAGCAGATTGTTCTTCACTCCAGTGAAATACATACCAGCACTAATTCATGTGAACATCTGTCTCCATTGAGTACAATGGCCACTATCTTTCCTTCTTGTATTAGCCTCCTGCTTAGTATATGGAAACCAAATGAACGACATCAACATTCAGAGTAAAATTAATTATGGAAACAACCATCAACTTTTCTTTCCAAATACTGAATTCCACCTAGCCTTACATTTGTTAAGTAAGCCATAGTAAGGTTGTACTTGATATTCTTCCAGTTTTAGTCTTCCTAAATGATTTTAGGTTTCTGTGGGATTATTTATTTATTCATTATCAGGTATAGTATTGAAACCGATATAACCATATGCCTAACTGGTCACTCCAAAAACCTTTTTGGAGACAGACTAAAGGAAGATAAAGTTATTTTTAAATTAATACAAAATTAAAGCTATTTTCTCTTCTGCCCTTAGGTTTAAAAAGAAAATGATACAAAAACCTAATCATGGTTTGTCAATGTAAATCCCTGGGGGCTGTACAAAATCTACCCAAGCAGAGAAGAAATAAAAATTATCATTATTGTTCAGCAGATAGAAACTTAGAAAAATCAATTTAATCCATTACTTTTTCTGATGCTTTAAGGTTACTGAAACAAAAGCTGAGAACGAAAGAGACTCCACATACACAATCATCAAAAGCAGTGAAGAGGAGCTGAGAAGCAGAAATCCCCACACATCAAACACATCCCAACAATTTGAGCAAAGGAAGGTGCCTGATCTTGCATTGGAAAAGGGATGAAAACTCTGGTGAGGTTTCAGTACTACCACTCTCCCCGAAAGGTACAATCACTTGTACTTCTACTGTGTAGTTACAGTATTTTCAACCACCACAACACATACATATTTTCTTGCAATAACTAGTAGAAGTAGTAGTAGTTTTGCAAGAAAATATCTTTCTGTATAAATATATAAAGGGGATGTATAAGAGCAATGGAGAGATACCTGTTATCAGGACAACAGGAAATGGTTTTAAACTGAATATGGGTAGGTTTAGATTGGATATAAAGAAGAAACATTTCAGTGAGAGTGGTGGGACACTGGAGCAGGTTGGCCAGCTAAGCTGTAGGTGTCCCTTTCTGTTAACACTTCCCATTAACATTTGCATTTCTTGACTCAGAGAACTCCTGTTAAAACTAATTGAAAAAAGAAACTTCTGTTGCGTAAATTCATGCATTTGTAAGGAAATGTTTTGAGGATGAAATTTCAGTATTATCTAGCCCTGACAGGAAAAAAAAAAATACTACTTTAGGAGGACTCAAACTGCAGGCTCTTCTTTAAGCAGCAAATTAATTGCAGCTCCCAGCAGAGAAGCTGATAGCCTGAGCCCCCTGAACATACTCCCACCTAGCTTGGCAATATTAGGTCAGTCACAACAGGCAGCCCAGGCCAGGGAATATACCTGGCCAGTTCCAAGGTCACAGTTACTTGCTTGTTCATGGGCAAATCCTAGAACCACTGGGCTCCATGCTGGCTTTGTTTTCTTTTCTTTTCTTTTTTTTTTTTAACACATTAAGAATTGACAAGGATTACCCTGACTGACTCTAATGCACAGCAAGCAGCTGCAGCACACTGGCAGTTATTTCAAACAGCCCTGTGACAGCAGAACTTCGATTTCTGAGGGCTACTTCAGATGTTTTTAAGGAGCTAACACCTACTAGATTTGAATGTTCCACTTGACTGTCAATCACTACAAGGCAGACAGACAAAAAGAAAACCTGGCAGCAGTTTCAGAGTCTGAGTACTTCTAAGAGCCAATCACAAGAAACACAACCAGCACAGTGCCATTCACTACCACGACTTTGACAGCAGGAAGCCAAAGCAGCCATAGAGAATTGCATCCTACTTTTAACTAAAACAGGGCAGTGCAAGATAAAAATTTCTCGAGTTACATGAACAGAGGAAGATTAAGTATCTGTACAGGATCTAACACTGTTGTACTGAAAGGCTAATGACTTCCGAACAACCTATGACCAGACATCAAATGCCTACTCCACCAAGCCTACCTGAAATACATATAATTTCTGTCTCCATTACTTATTTTTAAAATGGAGATAAGTACATCTCATAACCCATTAATATTACAAGAATAATTACACTAAAACCAGAAAGAAATATTGGAATACTATTTATGTCTTAACATCTCAAACAGTAAACATATATAATTTTACTACTCAAACATTATTCCTAATTTCACATATAACTTTCCCCATCTGTAAAATGGTGCTACTCCAGTCATTACTGATACTTTAAAATATGCGGAGAACCTCTCTATGTGTTCCTTGAAAAATAAAGATCATGACTACCTCAAATTGGTAAATTAAAGGCAAAAACCAACAAAGACCTTGAGTTAAGTCACTTAAACTGCTTCCTAATCAACTACTATCCATTAATTCAGTTCTGAAACAGAGGAACAACAAGTTCTCACTGGTAAACTATTTTTCAATTCAAGGATTAAATGAATAAAAAATTGCTGTGTTATATTCTTACTAGGCCAAGCAGTTCTCTTGGCAAAAATAAGACAGAGACTTGATATCCCTACACTTAATTAACAATTAGATAAACACCTCCTTTACACAGTTTCCAAAATAATTTTTTTATACTACCGCTTGCCCTTCAACTTATATACTTCCAACCACAAAAACATGTTTAGTCCTAATGTTCAAAGAACAAAACATACATTATATGTTTAAATAAGAACATAGGAGCAGAGAGGTACAGGTTTGTACTCAGAGACAAAAAGCTTTAAGGTGTTTCATTTTAAAACACAATCACTGTGATAAAGCCACCAAACAAATTCCTCATAAACGCAAGGATACAGGAGACTGGCAATGCCCTTCTGTCCTGTAGCACAGCATTGTACAGCTTTTAATCTTCTATGTAAAATAACAGATTCCTCTCAGGATGGGGAAGCAGTAGCAGACTGACTAGGTATACAGTCTACCTTTCCAGATTAAATATCTGTTCTATTTTCCCCCAAAACTATGTGAGACTTAACCCTGAGATGCAAGTCCTCTGCAGTCCTACATCCCAATGGAGCAGATGTGGTATATATGGGGTCTCTAACAAGAAGCATTAAATGCAGCACATCTAAACCTAGAGCTTTGAGGTTTTATTATGAAATACCAGCATAGAACACTCCTGTAAACTACAAATCCGATCAACCTCATGAGACAATACACACGTGTACATGTCCAGATACATACAGGATGTGTATATGTGTATATAGAGCACAGGTTCCAGCTACAGCAAATTACACCATTCATGAGGAAACAATCAGCTCAGATATGTGACAACAGAAATGAAAATGTTTCTACGGCACTAAACCTCTCTTATATACACTGTCAAAGAGAGAGGGCATAACAATAGGATTCTGCCCTTTAATAAAACATGAAAAGCTGCTTGTGTATAGCAATATCTCAATGAAATTAACCATATGCAGTTAAAAAAAAAACAACCCCAAAACATAACAACACAATACCTACTAGGACTTCACTTTGAAATACAAAATAAATCATCTCTAAGTAAAAGTATACATATGTTTCAGTATTATAAGCAAGAGCCAGCAAATATGCCACAGGAAGACGGTGCAATTCAGATGGCAGGTCTGGAGATATAAGGAACACCTACCTACAGTCATGAACACAGCTGATGAAGGCAAACATGACCAATTTCAGACTGAATTTTGTGACACCTACCGGGTCCACCTGGAATGCATTTAACAGGGCCACACTACAACCGCATTCATGAGTTTCACGGGGAAAAAGCACAGGCTCCAAGGACCTCAGCCGATGCACAATGCAGAATTCGTATAGTTTATACCGCTCTGAAGAGGCACAAAAAGCCCCCACGAAGGGAGAAGAGCTGCTGGAGGACGCCCGTCCTTCTCCCACCCTCAGCAACAGGGCAGTGACACCTGACCGGCCCCACCTGCCTTCCTTTTCCCTCACGGCCGCCTGCACCTTCCCCCGTCCCCGGCCGCGGCCCCGCGGTGTTGTGGGGTGGGAGAGCGCGGGTAGAGCCCCCCCGGTTCCGGGCTCGCCCAGGCCTCCCGCCCCTGCCCGCGCTCCTCAGCCCCGCGCGGCCGCGCGCTCACCAGGCAGCGGCGGGGGGAGGCGGCGGCGCTCGGC
>VZTR01009797.1:179816-228534 GCA_013400775.1 Chaetops frenatus
ACGGTGACATGAACTCCACGAGAGACTGGTGCTTCTTGTGGGAAAAATCTCCATGGTGAGACAAGAGAGACTCTTCTTCCAATTGGACTGATGAAAGCCTATTTCAAGAGTAGTAAATTGACCAGGGGTTTTCTAAGTTTGTTTCTCTGTGTTGTTGGTGAGAAAGATGGTGGTAAAGGAAGATAAATGAGGTGGGAGAAAGGAACCATCTTGGGTGGGGGGCTGGGGGAGGAAGAAGAAACCACCTGGGGGTTGATTTTGATTTTGTTGTCTTTTGTTAATAAACTTTTTATCTTTGAAGTTTAGGCCTGTTTTGCATTTCTCTTAATCCTTATTCTCATGAAACCACTACACTACACTCTCGCCTGGTGTAAGCAGGCGAGCAGGTGAATGTGAAACCGCTACAGATATTAACTACAATCTTTGATAAGTCAAGTGACTTCCCCAGTTTCTCCTCCAGAGCTGGAGCCCCAGTTCCTGAGCTATTGTCTGCATACACAGCCAGCTGGGCTTGGGAGCTTCTGAACTTGAATAAAACCCAGCATGGCAAAGGATGCAGGATGAGGAGGTCTATTCCATCATCACCCTGTACTAAGCAGGCAAGCATTGTCAGAATTACTGAGAACCCACACAGAGCAAACAGCATTCTAGCCTACAGTAGCTCCAGTAGGTCTGAAAATAAGGATATAAATAAGGGGAATAACTACATTTGCTCTGACATCACCAGTGGCTGTCACCACAATTCAGCCACCTCACCTGAGCGTCAACTATCATTAAATGAAAACATAGTACTTGCATCCTTTGGAAATTGCAGAGGCTTCTGAAACTCATTTGGGTACCCTGAGGACATACCAGCAGAAAAATGTCCAGCTACCTCCAGCTCCAGCCACCTGCAGCTACGTATTAACAGGGTGAAAGTAACAAAAAAACTTGACAAGAGCTTTATGTGACAACCCTAGACATAGGCCAGGAATATCTGAATCACAGCTTTTCATTGGGCAACATCATTCGTCCTGTCCCCCTCCTTCACAGCAAACATAAGCAGAAGTATTCAAAACTCCAGATCTTAAGAGTTCAGCCCATAATGCCTCTGACTGCAGGGCATTCATCCTCCATTTCTATTTCCAAAATAGTTTCCATCTTAGCTTCAAAGCATAGAGGGAGGCCCAGAGAAAGCCCATATGATCGTGGAGATTTCAAGGGAAAGGAGGCTGTAGATAGTACCTCTGTTATCTCTGTGCTCTCACCTCTTCTTTAAAACAGAAATAATCCTTCATGATGGCTGCAGACCTCTCAAGTCCTACCTACAGTTTTCCTTCCTCCCAGCTTCACTTGGACTAAGGCAGATTTCTTTCAGCATTTAGCTCTACAGTACCTCTTTTACATCAATGTTTCCCTATTGCTTTGCTGAGCTGCTGCATTATTTATTAGTTTAAAATGTACTGGTATGAAGTCCCATCAAATGTACTTTTAATCTTAAGCAATGAAGAGAAGGTATGATAATAAAAGAACAATGCACAATTTAACATCAAACGTTTTTCTGAAACTGTTAGTAATTATCCTTTACATTTTTAGTAACCACGTTTAACTCTTTATCCTCTTCTGAGCCAACCATTTCACCAGGGCTATGACCAATTCCACTCTCACTATTTTTGTAAGACCTTTTTTTTATAATGCTGTGCCTAGGACAAGACCCAACATCCAGCATGAGGCTATGTTATTTATCTAGGGCTTACTCTTAACTACTTTTCCACAATGCAGGATAATTTTGGATCATTACAGAAAATGGGAATTTATATATGAATTACCTCAATTAACAGTATTTTGATTTTACTGACTTCTCTTTTTTTCCAGCAGACTTTGCTAACATTGGCATGCCTTGCTGTTGTCATGGCAATGAAAGGAGTCTGTATGGTTTGGGATGTGACTCAGAAAAAAATTTATACAGAAATGGGACAACAATTAGAATAAAGGACATTGAATATTTCTGTGCCACCAGTTAATAAATGGACAATGGAAAAAAAAAGAAAGATCCCAAATCAGAACAAATGATACTGAACAAAACTTGATTGGACTGAAGACACCAAATTATTACTTGTGACACCTTCCTGCATTTAGGTCTCTGTGTGGGTAAAGCTTTATCACACCCAAGAGCAATTAAAATCACAGTGATCTGCCTGGGCAGTTACTTAATCAGAACAGAACCCATATTTGCCCAAAGAAGTTATGTTCTTAGTGTTTAAAAATATGAGGAGTCTTGTATTGTAGACTCTTCCCAGTAAAAACAGTCTCTAAGCCATAATCTCTGTAAGGGCTCTTCCAAAGGCAAGGCTCTTCTCATGGCTCACCATTTACATGAGGCAAAAGAGAGGCCAGTTTGCCAATTCAAAGATGAGGGAAGGAGCTTGTGTCAGTCACTGAGGAGGTGTGGATAGAGCAGTTGCAAGCACTAAAAAACATGACTAAAGCCAACCTACAGCAATCTATGAAGTGCATGGAAAAATTCTTTTTAGCTAGGCTAAAAACAACATTCACCTATGTCTTCTATATGTCACTAATTACAACCCTAGCTCTTTTCCTGTGAATCCAAGGTATGTGAGAAAAACCATTATTAGATCATTTTCCTGTGGAGAGATGCCAAATGTGAAGGCACTGAAATATATGTATCTGTGTCAGTCCTTAACTTCATCTTCTGACTCATGTTCTGGAGTGACAGTTCCTCTGCCTGGCACTTCCTGTTCATACCAAGCTGAGCCATAGGAAGTGTTATTTATTAGAAAGCAATCTAAAGCCACATCCACACAGCCAGCTGGCTCTTACCCCAGTGAAAATTATCAGTGCCACATAATCAGCAGTTTCAGAGCTCAGGATTGCAGGCAGTTGTGTTGCTGCTTTTCTTCTATTGTTGGACTCAACTGTGAAATGCAAGGTAGGAACCAGTCTGAAGTAACCTCAGATTTAAGATCTAGTTCAATCCATGGCCATCTCTCCCTTTCTTTAGCTAGCTGGTAACTTTCTCAAACTGTTTCACTTAACCTTGCTTTGTATCAAGGTTCCACATCTCAGAAATGCCCTTGGCCAAGTCAAGACAGGAAACATTCCAGAGAACAACTGGGGAAAATTCATGGGAAACAAGAAGGGTTTGTGCTGGAAGACAATGAATGATAATATAGAGGGGAAATTAAAATGATTATATGTGAACAACTAAATAACAACTGAATTGACGCACAAGACTAGTTCCAAACTAATCTATGCATGGGTGTGAAACATTTTGAGCACATGTGGCAAGCAGGTTACTAGGACTTCAAGAGAATTAGTAATTCTCATTAGCTCAGTATGGCAGCATCCAGTGCACAGCTGAAGTGCAGCTTAAATATTGTGTCACAATAATACCTATATGCATAAAGGTACTGGAGAGAGCTAAACAACAAAAGAAAATGGCCAGTGGTCAAGGTGCCATTCATAGGATTGCCATTCCCAGCTGTTTTCTTACGGGTTGTTAACAATTCCTTTAGGCTTTCACGAGTGAATTTTGGTGCTCTGCTCTCTTTTCAAAACCCCTGTTGCACAATCCTATAGTGTCCCCACTTCCCATGCTTTTAGCAATACAGTCAGGAAAAGTGCCTGTCACAATTGCTTCCCTCTGCCACTTCCTGTAGTCTTTCTTACTCAGTGAGCAAGATCTTTGATTGAAAACATGGAAAAAAGGCAGCACAGAGCTTTAACAACCCCTTTGTGCTTGCTACTGGAGACTGCTTGTCCCTTTGCATTTCGAGTGGAGAGGTTTTCCAGCTTCCATGGCCCTGGAGCAACAGGAGCAAACAGAGCAGCTGCTCTTGGCAGAACACAGGGGGATGGACCCAAGCTCTGCCAAATGTGGCACACAGGGCAGGAGCCATGGGCCCATCCCCAGCAACTTTAGGCACAGCAAGCTCAGAGCCCTCCCAAAAGGGAGCATCCCCAGGGTCATAGCAGTTAATATTTACACGGGGTAGCATTGTATCAAACTGGGCTCAGTAGCAAAGTCACGCCTGGGCTGTTTTAAGCAAGCTGTATTCTGGTTTCTTCAATGCAATCCAAGACAGGTGAAAAATTTAGGAAAGGAAGACCAAAGTTTATGCAATTCATAAGCACAGTACTGATCCAGTATCCATTTTCATAATAAGAAAAAAAGTCTTTATATCTAGAGGGCTTCAGTTAAGCAAAAAGCTTCTGTTATTTTCATTGAGGCCATCTGACCTTGATTAAGTCCCCTTCCTCATTATTTCTCTCTGAAATAAGTTGCACATCTAACTACTGGCACAGGCCTGCTTTCAAATTACTCTAATCTTTTTACACAAATGCAAAATAATATTATCCTTTACCACAACTGTTCCATGCAAGATCCTATGCAACATTTCTTTCATCAAGAAGAATTTAATTTTGTAACTCAGAATATATAATAATTTTATAAAAGGCATTAACAAATATTAAACCTAGGAAAAGCATTTTTTTCTAATTGTGATTTAGTTCTTTGCAGAATACAAATGCATAAAAAAGATCAGAGCTGTCCTCAAAATTAGCAACATTCCAAGACCATGATTACACACAGTAGTCAGGTAATTGTGCCACATGAAACCTGAAGGCCTGAAAGATACTGTAAAAACTTCTGTCTGTACAGCATATTCAAATGCATTATTTAGCATTTTTAGAAATAATTTCTTTTTCCATGTTATCTAGATCATTCCTCAGAACAGATCAGATAAAAGTAAAAAACCCGCAGATTTTAAAAAAAAATCTGTTTAGGAAAAAAACCAAACTTACAACTCTAACTTTGTCCCAGAATTCCTCTTTCTGAACTTGAGCCACAAAAGCAATTAATGTTTCTCTGAGTTTATCTTCCTTTTCAATTCTGACAGCTGTGTTGCTTCCTTGCTCATGCTCCATTCCACTATTTCACGACTCTTCCTAATAGTTATTTGTTTAGTCCTCTAACTGCTGCTTTTTCCAACTGACTTTTCTTTGGCTTCTGTCAGTTCATTAACATTTTTCTAGTCTTTAACTCAAAGTGAATATTCTAGCTGTTGTCTGAAAGCTGTACAATGAGGAATTATCCTTGTGCTTTCATGAATCAATGACTACTCTGTAAGGCTAAAAGCAGTTTTTCTCTTCCCATTGTTTTCACATTTCCTTTCATTCCATTTGTTCTTGCATTCAATTTTTTTTTCCCAGCAAGCCCCACAAGACAAATAATACCCTCTCACCCCTTTCACTTTGAGATCTCCCAATATTTTTCACAAAGAATCCTCTTTCCCATAGATGGGGGGAAAATGTATAAATAGGAAAGTTATCTCATCCCAATACATCTAGCACAGGCTGTGTTTCAGTTTGGCCTGTTACCTAGTAATTTTAAAATTTACAAGAAAACCCCTGCTCATAGTGGTCAGTGTAGAAACGACCAGCAAAGTTCCAAATTGCTTTTTCCTCTCCCACAGGTCCTTGGGCTGCTTCTGGCACAACACCTGGCTGCTGCTGGGCAAGGAACGCGCCCACTCACAAGGGAGGCTCAGAAGTGTAAAGGTCACTTTCCAAATGAACACGAAAGAAATCTTGCACTGCAAGTGCTATCGTCATCTTCATTTCAGAGAGGTAAAAACTAAGCCTTGACAGATGGAGCAGCTTTTCCAATACCAGGATTTAACCCAAAAGCCCAGAGCTCCTCCCACATGAATCTGGACTTGGATGTGCCATGAAGTCCTGGACTAGACAGACAGGATCACAGAGCAACCAACAGACATTTCCTCTTTGATGTAGCTAATTCAGCCCTAAATCACCCAGAAGACAGATGAGTTAAAACATTTATATCATGAAACACTAATAAACACTTCAGCCAATTCCACAATGACAATTATGAAATCAGGTAGGAGCCAATAAAACTGATTAAAAGGAAAAATAAAAAAAAGAAAAGGGAAGTAAAAAAAAAAGAGCAAGGCAAATACACAACAGACAATTCATTTAAAACCCCATACTACATCTATTTTTGAATTTTCTCCAAATGGACTTTAGCAAGCTCTACATACATAGTGTTAAATCAATTTAATTACAGAATGACATGGAAAATGACATTAAAAACCTTTCACTCCTCTTCTCAAGAGTGAAACCAAACTACCCCCAAACACACCTTAACTTTTAGTAGTTTTTTCTTCTTGTTTGTTTAAAAAAAGCTGAAATTCTCCTAACAGAAAAAGAAGCACACAAAATAACCCCAAGTTTTGCTTTGAAATGGAAAGCAGTTCTGTTATATAGAAATGTTTAGCTACAGGAATAGCAAGCTCTGCCCTTTGCACAAAAAGGGCTGCAAAGAGCATCCTGTTTAACCAAGCTGGTGTCCTAAAGAACAGCCCATCATTACATCCTCTGAGTAATTCGCATATTCAGGATGAGATGTAAGTTACCCCTATCTGAACTTTATGGATCATTTTTTGAATTAGCTTAGAAATTAATTATGTCAATTTTTGCTTCCAGCTGAAGCACTTCACTGAGTCCCTGCTCTCTGCTATCACATATAGAGTTTACTATATCAATGTACAATTAGATACCTGCTGTGCCAGCCTTTGAGCGAGGAGAGGCTTTGGGATCGTTTTGGTCCTGCTCTTACATTTGGATTTCAGTGAGGTTATTCAGTGCTGAATATTGGTGCTAAGAACAAAGTCCAAGCTATGAAATTAAACATCCTGATAAGACAGGTGCCAGAATGGCTAATTTCAGCATGGTGACGTGGGGATGACAATAGGCATCTCTTTCCTGTTGCTGTGGGGTGTCACAGAAATAAAAACTCCTCTTGTATTGGAAGGTACCAGGACTTGGTACATGGACAGTGCCTAAGGACAGTGGGTGGGCCCACACCCACTGCCGTCTCCTGCACCTCCCCTAATGTTTGCTGCCTGCACTGGCCAATAAAATGACCCTTTCCCACCTCTCCCAGCTTCTCCCCAGTGTCATGCCCCAGCTGCCCTCATCCACTACCCTTTCTCCCCTTTTTAAGGACATTTTCCAACTTGTCTCTCTCTCATCAGCGTGTGAGCCAGCCCCCTGCACTGCAAGGCCAGCCAGCCTGCAAACACACTTTATTCCAGTTGGCCTGTGCTCAATACACACAACATGATCAGCGCAGCAGGCACTGCCAGGGGACACTGCATGTCCTTAGCCTGGCACAGAGGAGCTCCAGTGGAACACTGTGATCCAGGACTTGGAAAGGCAACGTGTTCCTGTTCAGTGCTCCTTCACCTGAGCCTCGGGCAGAAGAGAGGCTCCAGCACCAGCTGGGTATAACAGAGAACTTGGGGGAAGCACAGGAGTGAAACAATTTGGAATTTTAGTTTGTCTGCAGTATTTTCAATGCCTGGATTCTAGCTGGCCCACCATCATTCACAAGTTTTCTGTAGGATGTATAACCATACACAACAAACTACTTCAATACTTGGAGATGCCACTCCAAGAAATGTCCTTAGTTCTCCTTCCACGTAACAGGTGTCTTAAGAAATATACATCAAAGGAATTAAAACCAAAACTGATGTCATCCTTCTATGCAGCAGCTGAATAAAACAATACAAATTAATATTCTTGTTCATGTGCTGCTGGAAGAACAATTTTTAAAGTTCATGACTGAAGACAAAACAAAAAAAAATAGTAATTTACTTTGGCCACAGTTTAGAAGTGATGCAACAGTCATGACCCAGCTAAACAAAAAGCAACAAGGCAGTTGAAGCAACATGGACAACACTTTCTATTATATTTGCACGCTTCATGTAAGGGTGTCCTACTTGAATCAAAAGCTGAATGCCACTGTGAAAACAAGGAATCAACACTACAGGAATGTAATGCAGGAGTATTGTCTGCAGCAGCAGCAGTTTTGCAGGAAGGTAATTTGGGGCGTATGGATTGAGAATGCTGAGAGAAAAACCCTGTTTAGGATTTGAAAGAGAAGACAGCCTGAAGAAACATTGCTGGGTCTTGCATCCAGATTTCAAAGGACAAGGTATAAAGTAGAAATTTTTATGAATACACTGGCATGATTAGTGAAAGAAGGAGTGATTGCTTACACCAGGCCTTTCCAAAAGCACAAGTGTAGTCCCGATGGCCTGGACAAAGAGCAAGCTCCCTGACACAATACACATCAAGCCAGAGTGCTCTGCTTGCTGCTTGTCCATTTCTGGTAGCTCTCGGGCAGAAACCCTGTGAGGACCTGTAGTGATGTTCTCTAGCACCCCTCTGTCAGGACATACCCCTGCACACACAGCCCTTAGGGTTTATCTTGTCACCCCATGCCCTACCAGGGAATTATGGACATGAAACTGTGCCAGAGCTGGGCGCTGGAGAAGAGATTAGGCTATCAAGCACATGGAGCAGGAAGACAATTGGGCAAAACAATAGTGAAATAACAGGGAGGGCAGGAGGGGAGGTTAGGGATAGTCTGCTTGACTATCTTTCCAGGCACTGACGTGGTACATTTGAATTTTCAAACCAAAGTTCATTCCATTTCTGGCTGCTCTAACATGCCACAGGATCCACAGCCATGCCTAAACTGAGGCAGGACAGATAGAAAGTCTACAGCAATGAAAAGAGCACAGACAGGGGCTCTTCCTTTGAAGCAGGCCACTGAGAAGGATTTTCAGTTTTCGCAAAAGCAGGAATGCTTAGATCTAAATAGAGAGAGAGTGCAGCACAGGTCAAAGTTTCTTTAGAAGAGCATCTGGTAGAGATGCATAACCCTGTCCTTCAGAGAGCTCAGAGTCAGACTTTTAATTCAATTGTAGGTGTTCTTCTCTATCTGAAAATAATGGTTTTTACAACATGAGAAATCAGGCTGTGCTACACAATAGTTTGACATACAAATGTGACAGGGGAGAAGGACTGCAGACCCATATAGGGCAGGAAACAAAGGACAGCCATTGGATCCCACTGGAGCAGCAGGGCACAGCTCAGGTATGCTGAAAGCAATTAGTGCCCTTGGAAACGGGCCAGCCTGCCCGGCCAGCAGCCAGCCCTGCACACCAGCTACAGGGCATCTGCACTGCAGCCTGACACCGTGCCAGCCACGGGGCACCTCCAAACACACAATGTCACTTCATATTTTGGGATACTGGGTCAGAGAACAAAAAAATACCACCTAGCAAGTCCCCAGCAACTTCTCACAGTAGTGAGTCATGATTTCTGTATCTTGCCTATGAAGTGATCAGATGCTTAACTCCCCTGAAGTTACAGTTCAGTAAGAAGTTAAGGTTTTAAGCCTATATTTAAAAATAAGCATGAATCCAGTCTTTTCATTAACATGCTCAATTTCTGTGAGCACGAACCCATGTGACAAAACAAGTCAAGGTGATCAGTGTCTTGCTAAGCCTCAGAGGATATTTCACACCATTCTGAAAGCTGCCCATGGCTAGAGGGTGCTCAGACACCATGTGCAAACGTGGCAAGTGATTTTCAGTAGAATACTGCAACAAATTTGCTAGTTTCTTTTATGTGTTAATTAGCTAAGCCATTTGAAGACCAGATAAATTTTTATTATGTTATGTCTAAATTCTGCTGATCTTTAGCATTTGGATCAAAGAGATCTTGACTAACATTTTATAGCTCTACATGTAACTTTCTCAGAAGTCACTGCCCTCAAAATCATCGTCCTATTTACATTTTTACTGAACAAAATTCAAAAGTCAACAGTGTGTCACTTTTAAAGTACTTAAGACTTAACATATGCTGGGGTGCAAACCACACGTCTGGCATGAACTGCACTCCCTGAGAACAGCTTCAGTAACACGCTATTGCAACAGAGCATAAGAAAGCTGCAGTAGTCTTAGAAAGAAATTTTTCAATTGGTAAGGAGAGAAAATCTTTACTTCATGCAATTAGAATGATACTAGGACATTAATGTGACCTTTCTTTTGGCTGGCAATAACTGTACATAGCTATTAAGTACAGGAAAAGTTTACTGTACGTAAACATTATGAAAGCTTGATTGAAAGCAGCTGCACAAAAAATTTATTTGAAAAGTAAATAACATGTTATAACTTTTCAATTTTTTTTTTTTTAATTTAGTGGTTTTAGATTTTATTCTTTTTTTACAAAACTTCTGTGTAATCTTTTGTTCCCTGTTTCTCTAGGGAGTTGTTTAGCAAAGCTGCTGCAAGTACAAAAAAGGGTAAGAGGCAAGGGGAAACCTGTGTGAAGGAGCATTTAAACATTCTTAGCTTTCCTTTGTTACCAAATAAAATGCCTTAACTTGATGATGAATGAACACTAGTGTTGATTCAATACAGAAAATGGGCTTTTCAACTGATTCTCAGATTCCCATAAGATTGTTGGAAGTTCATTTTGCGCAATTTCCACACAGTTTTTCCATTTCTTCTGAGAAGAAATATATTCTGAAGAAATACAGCTATTTGTAGCTTTTTTGCCTTAAACTAAGCAAGTCACATTTTGGTTCCCAAGCAGATTTTTCTTGATTTTATTAATTAATTAATTCTTCTTTTTCTTAATTACTGCACATCACCTTGCAGGCTTAGGTTTAATTAGTTTCAAAGCAGACTGGGACAGACACTGGTACTAACCAAAGCCAAGAGAAATTATGTTTCAGCTACCTCTTAATAACAATTACTATACAATGGTTTAATTGAACTCCCTAACAAATTTTGATATTTTTTTTTTTCTGGTCAACTGCTTTATCAGCCTTAAATTCAGGTGCAGAGATTCAATAGGGAAAACATCTTTCAGAGCTCAATCTCAGGTCTTGGCACAGGTGTAATGCATAGCACAGCAGGCATTGCCATGTGAGGTGTATTTACTTCAATCAGTACCATATGTGTTGCTCACAAACAGTGGAGAGAAATGGAATCAGACTGATTTAGTCATTTAGGGCCATGTGTTCTATCAGCTTGCCAGGAAAACCCCACTGGGCTCATTTGATGCTCAAGTAGGAGACACGAACAAAGATAGTAGAACACCTGTTTGGAAAGGTGCCTTTTGGTCCCACAAAACACAACATTTTCTTGAGGAAAATTTGTTTGCTGTAGTCTCAGAAGAGGGATTTTCACCGATTCTTCCCCTAGGGAGTGGAAAAGAATCTAATTCTTTTCACAGATATTCTCTGGGTGCAGAGTCAGGAACATAAGCCAAACCACGTGGGGACTGCTAGACAAGTCTCCTTTAGGCCGTTAGTCACCCTTCTGGAGCCCAAAGGATTCCCCCCATCAGCCCTGTTACCTGGTGGGGCTGGAAATCCCACCCTCCCCTCAGTGCCATTTGGAGTAATATGAGTTTTATCACTCAGGGTGTTGCTTCCAGGCTACATTTTGCAGAAGTGATGACAGAGAAGGAAACGTTACATCCACCACAGACTCAAGAGAGTATTTATCTACCACTTGCAGATAAATAACATCTTGCAGATAAGTAATGCCTTGTCAGCAGCCTCCCCTTAAATGTACTGTACATTGGATATCTGTTAAGGGGGCAGAGAAGGTATCTCCCTAACAATCACCACTCGGAAAAAAGGTGTCAGGCTGCTTCAGCTATGTGCACTGGATCACTTACCTGAGGTACACAGAGCAGCTCCTGAACAACTAGCAGCAACCTCTAGAATTCAGCCCCCTGGTTTTTCAGCATGTTTTCTAAGCAGCTCCAATGTTCACAAAAACACTAACACAGACAGGTCAGTCCTCTTCCTTGCTAAAATTCACCTGCTGGACTGCTGATCCGTGTCTTCCAAATTAACATTGTTCTGCCAGAATCTTTCAAAGTTCCTGCAGATCACCTCATTTATTAAAGATCAGATATGCCCTTCTATATGAGCAGTAGCAACAGCAAAAGAAAGGAGAGACAGACACTTCAGATCACAGCAGGTTGTAAGTATTTAATTAATTTCAATTACAGAAATTGCTTGAAGCTGAGGCATGCAGACTGCTAGTGCAGGTTTTGTCATGAAGAGCCTGTCTCAAAAGGCATTGAAAGTCATGTCCCAAACTCACGAGTTTGGGACAGCGAAAAAACAGCATTGCCTTTTTTGTCACATTCAGGTATTGTTGTGCTTTTATTTCAGGTTTAAGTTGACAGAAGATATTTTTATTGCGCTTTTCTGTTAATAAGAGTTTTCCAGCAGCAGATAGGTTCAGTGGTATGAGACCTTGCTTAGTCTGCCTTTAATTACTTGCACAGATAGTGCTAAACCAAGACACATGGGCTTGGCATGACATCCAGTGGTGAAACGGCCTCTGTTTCTCCACAGGGCTTTCTGGCTCATGTAACTGTTACCTGAACTTATCAAAAATGAAATCCATCTGAACACTCCCCATTAGGTTTTACCTTACTCAGTGGAGCCAAAGCCATTAAACAGAATATGTGTTCATCATCATCAATGGGAAGAAGAATTCCCATTTCTAACAGTCCATAGCCTGTTGATTTTCAAAACAAACAGAATGAACATCTGGAATTCTTCCAGTGACTTTTACAAGAAATAAACAGTCAGTGCTCCTTGAAATGAAAAATCTGAGTGGAAGTACAGTTTGGGGTGAGGAGAACAAGGCAAGAAATCCGCATAAAAAGTAAGACAGTAAGAAAGGAACCCACAGACTCTTGCAAACATACTCCCTTGTTTGACAATTTGGAGAGGTGTACTAGCACATTTATCTTCATTCTGCTCCCCAGAGATTTTGTTCAGAGATCTTTCCCTTCCAGGTATTCTTACAGAAGATCACGGATGTTTCTGAAGTAACTGAAACCCCACCTCCCCGTTCCATCTGCCCCAAACCATACTTTCCTAGGTAGGATATATGCATTCAACTTACATTTTCTGCCTCCTCAGCACTTTTGACACAAAAAAGCAAACTTTTCATTTTCATGAAAACCACATCAGTTTTTTCCACAGTATTTTATGAAAAGTGAAAGCTGGCAGACTTTCCTTATGAACATATGGATCTCACTGATAAGGCTATCTCAAGCACTTAATCTGTGCTACGGTATGCAGTCTGTGCCACCTCAGGTGCATCCCACCCATGTTTGGCAGGCTCTAAGAACTCTTCCACTAAAAACAGCAACTTTGATATGTGCTAATGTTCAAAACCCTTGGTGCTACTCTAAAATTATTAATTAGCACATCCAACAAACTGCATGCCCTCTGAAGTGCATTGAATCCCTACGAAAAAGACACTGAAGAGCAGGGACCTACTACACCAGGTTAAACTAAACAGCTGCAGGTGCTTTTCCCCACCATTAAAAAAATTTTAAAAGCTTTTCAGTACCTCATTATAGCCCTCAAATCATTCTACACATAATAGGAAAACACTTCCATAATTATTATTATAATGGGGCCTAGATGACTCACAGAATAAAAAATGTGTGCCTGAAGCCTAACTCCTCTTCAAGGCTTCTTTCCTTCAGTGCTGTACTGAACTGTGGTAGAGTGTCCACGTCTGGAGGCAGCCCTGAACCGTCACCTGAAATCAGGCAACAAGCCCCTCCTGTGGGGATGGCCAAGTCCTTCACTGAACGAGAGCTGCTGCAGCTTCTCCCTCTCTTGCTGCAACTTCGGAGGCTGCTCAGAGCACGGGGAGTGAGCATTTGTCACTACCCTGGTGTTGAGGGCTCTCAGCTGAGAAAGGCCAAGACCTCTGGTAGCCACAAGGCACACAAGGACCATTTCTGTGTTTTGTCTGAAATGCCTTAAGCACACACCACTGCAGACTGAACGGCCTCGACATTCAAAGCAAGACAAGGTGACACCCATTGGCTCTGTGCATTGAGACCCAGGAAACCACTTTCTGGAATGGAGCTGCTACAGATAACTACAAACAGAAACTACAGGAAGGAAAGGAGCGGCTTCTGCTCCAGAGAGCAGAGGCTCCTGAAGGACAGAACTGGTTCAGCCTCACTGTGTGCAACTCTGAGACATCTCTGTGTGCAGAAAACAGTTATCCCTCCTGTAAGTATTACCCAGCTTCCTCTAACTGCAGTCTGAAAAAAAATCTGTATTTACCAACTACAGCAAAAGCTGAGCTCCTTGCAGCTCCACACACATGACTGTTTTCACTTCTCTATCAGTAACACTGGGATACACTCCTCAAGAAAATAATAAATTGTCTTACATACTCTAGAAAGCCCAACATTAGAGATCGAAGTAATTTCATATGGTTTGCTCTGCTACCTAATCAGTCATTTAATTTACCATGGTTCCATTTACAATGGCATTACAGTGACTCTGCATCAATAACTTTGGCAGATCATATATTCTCTTGTACATTGTATTTTTTCCAACACTGTGCATGTCAAATGGAATAGCTCTATGAATTCCATCTTTAGGATTAAAAACAACCCAAAAAAAACAAACAAAAAAACCCACCCCAAATGTAGGTCAATATTTGCATAACAGCACAACCTTGGGCCACAAGTCAGTTAACCAACAGGGTCAACTTCTGACCCCTGGCATGACACACCACATTTGATAACTGATCTGCCCCCACTACCTGGCTTTGGATCTACTTCAAATACACAGCTGCCTGCTTTATGTCATTCCAGATGCCCTAGAGACTCCTACGGGATTTCTTCCTGGCAGAATAACCAAACTCCAGGAAAGGATCTGGAATCTCTAATTTGTTGGTTTGCTCACAGGAGTACAAATGCAGGCACAGACACACACTGTGCAGGGGACACTACCTATTTAAGTCCTGCCTTACAGAGCACTCCTGTGCCAGACTCAGAAAAGCCTTTCTTCCTGCTTTCATCCAGGCACAGGGAAATAGAGCCCTCCAGATGACAGAGGAGCACTACATATTGCCAACTTTTCATGATCATGGGCTTTGAGTCATTCATACTTCAAAATCAGGCTTCACTTGTTGCAGACTTCTGAGGACTTTATATGCTGCAATTTTTAAAGGCCCAGCATGAACTAAGACAAGAATAAGGCTCAGCACCAAGACCAAAACTCCATCCTTACGTTGTTTTCTCTTGAACTGCATGACTAGGAATAAACTGAATTTAGCATTTCCTGTCCTTTTTTAACTGAGAGGATCTAAGCTAACAATTAGAGAGGCTTTTCCTTCAAAACAGTAAATTTAATTAAATTCAAATTTCATACCAAGACATTACAGCATATTTTAGGTATATAGAGTAAAAGGAATTAAAAGGTAACCAAATTACCTAAGAACTTTTTTCTACCAAGTAATTGTTATATTACGACAATTTACGCACACACAAGATACTTCAAACAATTATTTTTAACAAAGCATTGTATGTAGCTCACAAGGTTCATCCTTGGGAAAAACATATTTTAGGAAATACTGATGTGACACTATTTTTCTTAGTTTTTCTGTTGAGGAAATACATCCCACCCTAAAAAGGCCGTGACTGAGCACAGTTCCAAGTAGAACAAGAAAATGTTACACCTCTGAGATGGATGGTCACAAGTTGTAGCAAAGTGCTATAAAAAGTTAATGCTCAGTGACAGCCTCTGCACCTACCCCTCAAAAATAACAGCAAACTACACCAGCAATGCCACTGTGAGAAGACAACTTGAGCAGGCTCTGGCACAAGGAGTTGCAGGTAGAGCCCCATGTCCATGCATAAGCTCCTGAATCACCCTTATTTCTCATATGGGGTAACACTGCACACAGGGCATGGTCACAGACCCCTGTGCACACACCAGCCCCAGACCCTCAGCCAGGTCAGCCATTCCTTCCCATCTTCCCACACAGCCAAAGCCCATTCTCCACTCCAGCAGGGCTCCCCAAGGCTTCTCATCAAATCACCCTTCCCTCAGCAAAGTTACTCACCGTGACAAGGACCATGACTTCTTACCCATTTGAAACCACATTTTCAACTCATCAGGAGCTCTGCCTCAGGGCCAAACCTCTGCCCCTGGGCCTCAGTAACATACCTGGTCACTCCAGCTAGGGCACAGCTCTGGCCATCCCCCACAAGCCTCCCACCCTTTGTGCCCCAGCTAGATGAGGTTTGTTGTAATATCACTTCATCAGGCTCATGATCACTTCCAGGTGATGGTTCCCTGCCAGCCCTGCCCAGTAACAAGGTGCACCTGACCCTCTTCAACTCCTCTCACTGAAACACACGCTGAAAATTACATATTACCTACCGACTGAGCACTGAAGTTGTTGAAGTTTGAAGTTTATGTGAAGACAGAGACGTTTTTGTGAACAATACAGAATGTCAGCCAGTTACAGTGACCATATAGAAATGAGAGAGGGAAAAGAAATGCCTCGGAGTGCTTTGATTCTCATCTGAACATTGTTAAATATAGACCTCCTTTCCCCTGCACATACGGCTTCCTTGATTTACATACAAATGTGGATAGGAACAATACCTCTTATTAAAAAAAAAAAAGGAGCAAGCAAAAGTAAATGGAGTAATACAGCACAGACCCCAGACCTACTGGGGTCGGCAGTCGCCGGCCTTACCTCGCTGCCGAGGGTGCGGGACACCGGGCTGCGCTGTGGGGACCCTGGTCCTGAGGAGGAAGCACGGTCCATCAGGCCCATCGAACCTTGTCTCAGCACCGCGGCGGCTCCTCCGCAGCCCCAGCGCGGCCCTCCCGCCGTCTGCGCCCCGATGAGCCCCAGCGGGCCTTCACTGAGGGGCAGGGGTGGCACAAGCCCACCCGGTGCTGCCGCCCGGGCCCGCACCCGCTCCCGCTCCCTCACGCTGCCCTGAGGCGCCGCCGCTTCCCGCCCTCGGGGGCTCTGCGGCTGAGGGGCCTCGCCTCAGGCCCCGCTCCCGGGCAAACACAGACACACACCCGTCCTGCTTTGCAACATTTTATTAGTAAATAACAGTAACAATATCTCTGCTATTTTTGACAGTTTGTACTATTTCCAGGCACAAAAAAGAAATTAAAAATCAGCGCTTCATAAAAATATATGTAGATTAAAAAACATCACCACGAAAATAAGAATAAAAATAGCCGAATATCCATAGTTTAATAAAAATACCGGTGGGCTTTTCTGGGTTTTTTTGTTGTGCTTTTTCTTTTTTTTCCCAGACTATCACTTCATTTCTCTCCAGGTTCCCTACTGGAAAACAGAATAATACATAGAAAATAGATTCTTTTCTCCCAGAAAAGCAGTCTATAACACAAATGCCTTAATGTTCCCTTTCCTTCCATGCCTTTCTTTCTCTTTTTTTTGGCCCCTTACTGAAAGGAACCTGTCAGTTGTTGCTCAAAACCCACCAGTGGTGAATATCAGACTGAGCCCTGCCTGGAGCAGGTGTCCTGCTGGTGCTAGAAGCAGCACAAATTATGCTGTGCCCTCTGAGCAGGCTGAGCTTCACCTCATGGAACAGACATGGCCATGAACACAGAGAACACCATAGCCGGGAAAACACTGTAAAATTTCCTCATGCATCACCAACATCAGTCCTGAGAACAAGCGATTCTACACTCACGGCACGCTCCTACCTGAACAGCCAGGGAACAGTCTGGCTGGACATGGTGGTGCATGTTGTGGTTTCCGTGCCACGAAGCTGCTCAGGAGCCATGTGGAGGGACTCAGTGCCAGAGAGAAAGGCCTGGCCTTAGCTCACCTGGACACAAAGGTGACTGAAGACTCAACAGTGAGCTTCTGTAAGGTCTTTGTTAAAACACCACCTTACATCTTTATAAAGGTAGAATTAATAAGCCAGAGCTTCACACAGCCTTGCACGCCTCTGTCTGCCTTTCTGCTGTGTCCCATCTTTCTCAATAGTTGCTAGGATTTTACATGAGAACAACCCCATCACCATTGAGAGCACAATCTTGATCCAACAACCGAACATCTATTTTAACCAGGGCTTAATTTTCAGAAGTGTAATTTACATACACATCCCACAATCTCAAATTTGGAAACCAAAGTTGTTTTTGAAGTCCAGAAATTCAGAAAAATACCATTGGCTTGGAGGCTGTTTGGTTTTTCACATCCTTGGGAAAGCAGGAAGCAAAATTTGGTAGGTAAGCTGGGCAGCTTTTTATCCAAACATGTATTTTTAGTGTTCTGTTTATGAAAGATTCCCTCTGGACACTGCCATGGTTTAACCCCAGTTGGCAATGAGACCCCACACAGCCCCTCACTCAGGTGGGGAGGAGAACTGGAAAGCAAACCTCAAGGGTTACTTTGAGATAAGAACAGTTTTGTAGTTGAACGAAAGCAAAATATTATCATAATAATTAATAATATTGGAAAGGAAAAGAGAGGAATAAAACCCACAAAAGACAAGTGATGCACAACACAACTGCTCACCATCCACTGAGCAATGCCCAGCCTGTCCCTGAGCAGTGACCTGTGGCTCCTAGGCAACTCACCCCAGTTTACATACTGAGCATGACATTCCATGGGCTGGAATATCCCTTTGACCATTTGTGGTCAGCTGTCCCTGACTACGGTGCCTCCCAGCTTTTTGTGCACCTCCTCACCAGCAGAGTACGGGAAACTGAAAAGTCCTGACTTAGGGTAACACTACTTAGCAACAACTAAAGCATCAGCATATTATCAACAACATAATTCTCATACTGAATCTAAAACACAGCACTGTACCAGCTACTAAGGAGAAAATTAACTCTATTCCAGCTGAAATTAGAATACACTGAAACCTCAGGTTTCCCTGTTACTGCTCCCTCTTAATACATAAATTACTGCAACATTTTCTGAGGATTCTGTCTCAAGAATTACACAGAAAGTTCAGAAATACACCTTTTAATTGAATATGAAGAGAAGCCCATGCCCTGCACCTTATCCTTTGAGCAGGCACATGTCACAGGCTATGGCAGCACAAGATATGAAATAAAAAAAGAAATTAAATATGTAGGATAAAAATGCAGTGCCATATTTGCACAAGCATTCACTCTCCAGCTTCCACAATTCATATATCCACATTCTCTTTCCTTTCCTCCAACCTTCCCTGTCCAGGATCACCTCCACATCTCTCTCATGCTCATTTCTCTCCACTGCTCTTTTCCTCCCACTCCCTCCTTCATTTTATGTTTCTTCCATCAAATCCTACCTTCTGCCTCTCTCCTCCAAAGCTTCTCATACATTTCCTCCCTTTCACAGAAGTAATTCCTTATCAACTGCATTTTAGTCTATAACTAAGCAAGGATACAAAGTTACAAATAAAAGTAGCATATTTTTTAATATATATATTTCTTAGAAACTGGAAGCCATCAAAATTGAGCTGATATGAGTTTTCAACACCTTCTGCTCTAAAACCTCAGCCTAGAGGTGACAAGTATAAAGCCAAATAAAACCAAAAAAAGTTTCCTCATCCATCTATAGTTGTTTCTAATAGACTTGCTTTCTGATTTTTAATTCATGAAATGTCAAAATAAATAGGAACTTCTAACAGCAAATACATTCAATGAAAAAATACCTTAGTCTATGCACATTTTTTGGTACCAATTGAACAATACTGGCTTAGAAACTAATATAGTTAAAATGATGCAACTTCCCTGTGCAAAGATGTTACATCAATATCAAAGTGCTTATTTCCTCAATTTTGGATGCAACCCCCTGAATAAAATACAGATGTCCACAGTCTGGGTTACATGTAAACAGCACCTATACAAATAGGTGTTAACAAGTCTCCAATCTGCTGACAATAAATAATATTGACAACGATAACAAAGTCTAATAAAGACTATTTCTTCACACGCCTTAGGTTTTTAAGTGCCTTTTTTTTGGTGAGGTATCCTGTCATCATTCCATGAAAATGTTGTATTTGGGTGCATGCAAATCACTACAGAATTTTTCTCTCTTTTTCATCCAAAAATTGCCTCAGCCTACCCCACTGCCACAGTCAGTTGTACTCGCACTGACAATGGGAGTTGTGCTAGTCCTCAGCGAGAGACAATGGCCAGAGCACAGTTCTTGTTGCATTTTAGAACTGTTTTCTGCCAGGTTCACAAAATCAAGGTTATGATATATAATGGCACTGTGATTTTCTCTTCAGTGACAGCAATAAGAGAGTACTGCACACAGCTAACAAAACCTGTCAGGTATCTGCCATCAAATATTTACGATATTAAGAAATACAACAATTGCATTAAAAAATTCCTTAAGACTCACTAGCAATTTCCCTGACTGAAATAATAATGCACACAGTCTTAACCACTGTATGGAATGTGAATTATTCTGCAGTAAAAGATCATCAGTAGAAACCCTACACCCTGAGTGCAGTTGACATCCGAAATAGACTGAAGTATCACTCAACATACACAAGCACTCCAACTGGTGCTTGTGCTGTAGCATTTCCCTGGGAATCTCGATTCCCAATTTTCTGAAATGCTCAGTAGGCATGTAAGACCATCATCCAGTTGTTGGTGTAGTTTGAGAAGCCAGAAGCATCATACCAAGGACTCAGACAAGAAGTCCAGGTCTGCTGCCAGGGCTGCTTGCTTCAGCAAGGATGAAAGTTTCCTGTCTCCTGCCCACAGAATTCTCATCCCGTTATGATATGCTGCTTCTCCTCTGAAGAGGGGCTTTCCTTTGTGAAAGATCCTCACTGTCACTTTCACAGTTTCTCTGAAACAGAAAGGCCACAAAGTTTCTGTCATGTAAATGAGATACCATGCTCTTAAAGATGTTTTTCCAATATTATCAGTATCACCTACGGAGAGCAGCAGAGCTAACAGAGCCCTCCCAGTTTCACTCCAGAAAGTCACAGGCAGTGACAGGATCCCCACCCTCCATCACAGAGCTGGGCACAGGAGCAGTGAGCTCCCCTGTGGCTGCTCAGATCTCAGCTACACCCCACAGTCACTGCCTGCGATCCAAACACCATCCTCAGGCTCTTTTGCACAATAAATGTGTAGCCCCTCGAGGGTCTGTGCAGTCCCTGGCTCTCCCTGCACAGGAACCCTGTCACACTAACAGAACACACAGCAGCATTAAAAACAGCATTAAAAGGATGCCATGGTCCCATCTGGTTTCCCACTGCAAGCCACTGCTGTCCTCTTGGGCTGTGCATCCATGCAAGGACAGCAAAAATGCCTGCACAGCAGGACTGGTTCTTCCCTCGCTCCCGGGTGGGCAGTGTACGTACCGAGCTCTCAGCTTGTGCCAGCACCCTCTTCACCAGCAAGCGCGACAAGTGGTTGCACAGTGAAACAATGCGGTACGAAAGCTGTGCAGAGAGGGAGGAAAACCAATTGGACCACACATGCCCAGGGCAGACAGATCCAAATACATTTCATTCAGATACTGCCTATTACAGTTTCACGTTCAGGCTCTATCTTGCCCTCTGATCCCATCAGGCTTGGGAAGCCACATGTGAGAAGGATTAAAGGCTTGTTGTCATACCTTCCATCGCCTTCTAGCATATTGCCTTTTGAAGTTTTCCATGTTAACAACAGATGATTTCCGAACCAAAGCCTGTTGCTTGTCCATGGGCTGGAAGATAAAAGAGCAATTTCATTGTTTTGCTCCCTTTGGTGCAGAAAATATGCAAGATACCTCATGTGCACTGTAGCTGGCTGAAAGAAAGCCGGGGAAGCTGCAGATTCATTCAGGTAAAAGCAGAAGAAAAATAATTAAATCTAGCTCACTCTGGGCCTAGACAGGCCCCTTGTGATCACAAATAAAATCCTGAAACTAGCGGGTGCTAAGGCTATGCTTTCACTTTGTAACATTGCTAAAGGGGCTTTCCGTGCACACCTGCCCCATCTCCCTTTTCTCTGGATGACATCACTGTAATAAAATGGGACAAAGGTAGCTGTCATGTAGTATTAGTGACAAGGATACATGCTATCTGAAAAAACTCCAGCTTTGTCCTTTAAACACATCCAGAGTATGAGAGGACAAGGCATTGACACCCTGGCAATAAAATAATTGCAATATCTGACTATGGAAAAATAGCAACAGAAAAGAATATAGATCAGAATTCAGACATGTGCCTAGCATTTTGGATGTCAACCTGGTGTTACAAAACAGATGTTCCACAAATCCTGACACAGTCCTGAAAATGAAGCACATTTCAATTTCAAAAGCACATCAGAATTTGCATAAACCATAAAACCAAATCTGACAGATGGAGAGAAAAAATGGTTCAAAACCAGATCAGGCAAGAGTGAAAAGAGAAAGGCCAAGAATCAGCCATTCAAAGAGTATGGAGTGTCAACCGCTCCAGCCGTTCTGATCTGCATATGGAAGAGATGGATAACACAGAAATATTTATACTGAACTGGACTGGAATGCAACCAAGCCATGCACCTGAAGAAGCAAGAGTACCAAAGGAGAATGGAAAACACATCAGTGAGGATTTAAACTTTTTTTTCAGCAAAATAATTTAAAACATTTGAGACAACAAATTCACTTTTCTCATCAAATGCTGTAGGTTTAGCATTTCTGCAGGTATCTCAGCCACAGTTCAAGGAGTCAAGCTACCAGCTGGGCCTCATTCTCATTTAGATGTACACACCATTTGCATTCAACAGAACTGGGACAGTTAAGCTTTAAATATAATTTCCTCACACTGCAAACAGCAAGCATGATGCAACAGGCGAGCAGAAATCAATTTGAAGTGGAAAAAATGCCCCTGGCTAAATATCAGCTGTACAATCATTATGAAAAATTTCCCAGTGCCCTTTTAGCAGCAGAACCATCACTGACTCTAAATAACTCACTTTACTGCAGACTGCTAATAAGCACCTCTCTATTTCAAGTACCCTGCAACCCAGTGACCTTGTCACTCTCTCAATCCCCAGGATCTCTTCTCAAAGCAGTGTGTGATTGGCCTCAAGGACCGAGCCACAACAAGATCTTCACCCAAACACGCTCAGCAACAAGGTGGTCTCATTTAATGCTCCTTCTCATCATGCATTTGTTCACAAAGAAAATCTATACAAACAAAGAATATGAAATTATGGCTGACGGGATGCAGACTCTCTTAAGAGTGTTTTCTGCCAATTCTAACTCTCACTAGGCTTTAAGTTACATTTTAAGAATTAAAGCTCTCCCCGTGACAAGAAAATCCTGTGTTCCAGTTCCCCTGGACAGTTTTTAATGGGTCTTCCAGCCCAAAGGAACCTGCAGAAGCATTCTGAAACAATAAAAAATGGAGACATGCAAAATTCTCCATACTCTTTGTCACAGTAGAGAGCCTGATCCTCTCCAGCCACCAAAGCCAGCTTGCCAGGGTCACATCCTGGCTATCTATACTACTTTGAAGCTTTTGAAAATTTCACACATTGCACCAAGAACAGTGCCACAGAGAGCACATCCAGTTTCCATTCTCCTTCAAGTGCAATCATGGGAGCAACAATATCCCAAGTGAACAACTCTTTTCACAACTCTGAATTTGCATTAGCTTCTGCACATCTCTGTGAGGATATGGCAGTAATGGGTCCACTGTACTCTGCACAAATAGGATGAGAGTATGCTTTTATCTTTATCTCAAAGTAGGAAACTTTATTCCTAATCATGTTAGGAACAACAACAATTCAATTTATTTTGGTCATCAACTCTGCAAAAGGAGGAGGGAGGAGGGACAGTGAAAGATACACTCTTGAGCTATTATGTCTCTGATTCTTGTAGTTGCACAACAGTCACCTTGCAGCAAATGCCCACAGAAACTTGGCATCCTTTTCAGTCACTAACCATCAGGGAACAACTGCATTGTGCATAAATAACTATTTATTGTGTTCAAAATCGAGATTGGTACATCTGTGCATATTAATGCAGTATAACCAAACGAGTTCTTTGAAATACAAGAGAGCAGGGCATGATTCAAGGCTGGGTCAACTTTTCTTTTACTTCTGAAAACCTAAGAAAAAAAAATCTTTATAGCAAGAACACTAGCCTTACATGCCACACCACAGATTAAGTTAGTTGTAGCTTTGTCATCTTCACTGTAGAAAACAAACCAGAGGACTATGTTATCACTTAGCCACAAATTGACATTTGCACTGCAAAATTACACAGTCATTTCATCATTACAAGTTCCCAATGGTTTATTTTGAATAGGATTTCTTTGGTATAGGACAGGAAACTCAGCTGTTGATTAATCCTTTAGTTTAATATTCAGCTTACCTTTGAAGGTAAAAGAGTTCACCCGGCACAGCTGGCCTAAACACTGATCCCAACATTCTTCACTGGCAGCCATTTCACAGAGAATTTCCACAGTACTAGCTAAATGTTAAATTACTACACCATTTGCTTTATTTTACAGGACAGATTTAACCTTTGCAAATATGTGTCTCATAAGGTGTATAGAACTGGCTGCAACAGGGCCACACAACTGTTTCCTTCAGCCAATCAAAGATGCTGTAAGGGGATTTTTACTCGTTTCCAGGCACCCAGTTTCTCGTAAGTACAGACTGACTTATTCTTCATTCCACATCAATTACCTAGTAATCTTTAGGAACTGTAATACATGATGCAGAGTGAAATATAGGCAATACCAAAGGCTTTGGTGTTATATGTGTCCATACCACTGTGATAACCTTGTTCCTGCAAGTTCAGACACTGAATGCAGAACAAAAAAAACAATTTCAACACTACAAACCACTGGGAGGTTATGGCTTTGGTCAAAAGCTTGTGCAATACATCAGAACTTTTACTCTAATTCTAGGTCATGTTTTTGTGTAGAATCTATGCACTAGAACCTTTTTAAACTGATGTTAATTGAAAAAGCAACAAAACCCTGCACTTAGCCTGATCTCAGTGTTACTGATGGGATTCTGTCACATCAAGATTCAACCCTGCAAGGAATTCTTCACAGCAAGATGAGTTTAACAGCTCCATTAGTGATTCATTAATATCTTTGTTGAAAACAGAGTCAAAGTTTCCATTCACACCGGCTTCATTTTCCAGCTGAAAACTGCTGACGAAATCCTGTATCCACCTGAGCTCCTGAGAAAGTTCCTGTCTGAGGGACTCATAGTGGCTCTGCAGCTCCGCGCATTTCCCAGACACGCCCGCCAGGCTGGCGCCGACAGCCCCGATGCCATCGTGCAGATGACTTTTCAGGGACTCCATTTTACGGTACTCGTACTTCAGCTGGGACAGCTCGTGCCTCACGCTTTCACTCTCTTCTTTGTACCAAGCTTCTTTCTCGTTATAAATGGCCAGCAGAGCGTCCATGTCCTCCTGCAAGGAAGCGTGGGATGCAGCCAAGGTGCTGAAGCCCTGCTCCACACGGGAAATGTCCTCTACGAGGCGGGCGAAGCGCTCAAAGTTGATGTAGGTGTTGTTGGGGGGCATGCTTGAGTGGCACTTTATGGTGTACTCCCTCAGGCGTTTTGTCTTCAGCTGCGTGTGCTCAGCCTTCTTGTTCTCCTGCGCTCTGCTTTCATCTTCCAGCTGGCGAGTCGGCAGACAGAGGAACCAACATTACTGAGCGTTTGCGAGACTGCAGCAATCCCAACAGCTCTACGCAAAGGATGCAGCCTGGGCCTCCACCGTGCTGGGAGATTCTTTGCTCACAAAGATTTTCCTTCATGCACTTGATTAAAAGAAACAAACACCAAACACACAAGCCCAGAACTGAATGTGACAAGTGATGTGCATTCATTCCAACGTGATAAGTGCAAACAACATGGCCGCAACTTATTTTCATGCTAATTTTTAGCAATTAACAGTGTCAAAGCTATCAATATTTTATGGGGAAAACCAACAACCCTGAAACTGCTCCAATTAATGTTTTGTGCAATGCAAAGCAAAAACTGAATTTCAAAAATCCTCATTAGTCATGCTGAGACTAGCTAAATGTATTTTCAGTAAGAGACTTATCCACATAAGCAAGCAATGTTTATGATGAAAAAATACATAAACGCACAAATGTAAGCAAAGCAGAACATGGAGTACAGCAGTTTTCTCTTCAGAAAACTTGTATTTTCCATATCAATTGCAGTCAACTCTCAATTCAAGAAAGCACTAAAGCCAACACACAGTATATGTCCATGCAAACAGAGAAGAATGGAAAAATGCAAAGCCCCGTCCAATATGGGATACTGTAACAGCAATAAACATCAGACCTTTGTTACCCTCCTTTTGAAAGTTATGATAATAAAAGAAGTAATTTGCAGAAATCCAAGGATTTGGTCAGACCCAACCAATTTCCTCCCAGTACATCTCTTTGAGTCACACAGCATCACAAAGTACTTAGGGGGCAGTTTTCCATTTAACACACCAGTAAGAGCGAGAATATGATCTCTGCTTTGCTCATGGAAAAAACCAACATCTGTTTCTTTCTTCAGTCTTACCGTTATCCAGGGATGAGACAGAGCTTCCTGAATCGTAAGCCGCCTCCTAAAAAACAACACAAAAAACCTAAAGACTTGAATGAGAAATACTTGGTACACAAGTCCATTGACCCACACTTCTCCAAGACTTCCTGTGAAGCATCTAGCAGGATAGTTCCAGGACAAATCCTCAAATTTCAGGTTATGATTCTCCCTGGGGCACACTGCTTGTGTGCTGCTTAGTTACTGCTCTAAACTTCAGTAGGTAACTGTCCTTACTCCACACAACTTTAATTTTCATTTCATCAAAATCTACCTGTACTTTTGTGCACCCTTCCATAAAAAGTAATACAGCATTCCTTTATTTTGTTCATCCATACATTCCTGCTATACACCTTTGATATGACTGTGACTGTGTCTGAATCAACAGTAGTTACATCAGAGGTAATCAACAGCAATTATACCACAGCTGTCCTTTGGAGCACGGTATTAAAGCACTGCAGGAGCTGTTGTTTCCTGAAAACAACATTTCTGAGAGGAGTACTGCAAATGTAATCAAAGTGGACCAAACCTAACTACCTTCTGCAGTGTAGCACTTTGTGAACAGCACATTAAGAGCCCTGCAAATCAAAGACAGAAATACAGCATTGCACAGGCACCATGTCTGTACATGGGACAAACACCAATATCCCTGACTTCTTGGAGCTGCTAGACCTGAGCAAAACTCTCATCAAAAATAGTGCAAAACTCTCATCAAACACCTACTCTACCCCACACTGAGGCCTGATGATTTGCAGAAATCTTCACTGAACAGCTCTTTCTCTCTCGTAGCTATTTTCTCCCCTAATGAAGCCATTAGAAAGAACCACAATGGTCTGACTTTCCTCCAGGACAAAGAAGGTTACAAAGGGGATGCTACTTCTGTGTGCACTTTATTAAAAGCAAGAAAAACTAAAAAAAAAAAACCAACTGTGGTTCCTGTAACCTGGGACTAAAGATCTGCATAGCTGTCACACAAACCCCAGGTGATTGCCACGGATACAGAGACTTAGAACAACTCCGTATCAGCACAGGTTGTGATTTTTCTGGCATTGCACCTCTGGGGACATATTCTGGGATGGTGTCACCTCCTTGCAAGTAGTTCATAATAGTGGAGTGGCTGTTACCCTGAACTCAAGATTGTGCACACCATTTTCAGCCCTTCAGCTACACCCTATTGTGCCAGCTTGACTCAGGTGAGAATTCAGTCCTGAACATAGCATTGAGCTGAGGAGATCTGGTTCCTCTCCTCAGGGTTTCTGGGTGCAGTGATTAACTAGGGGCACAGCAGCAACCTCCTGTCTTGCTCTTGACTGGCAACACACATTGCAAGAAAAGTTTTTTCACTTGTCAAGCCACATTTCACCAGGTTTATTTTAGAGACAAGTTGGTCTTTCTGAATATTTGCTTACCGTGTATCTTTCACCAGTAGTTTCTGAATAAAGTCTTTTGCCAGGTCACTAGTATTGCTGAAAAATTCTTCATCAAAATCATAATTCACAGCTGTGATGTTGGCAAGTGTTTCTTGTTTAGTTTCTCCAAGGAAAGGTGATGCACCACTAAGCCTAGATAAGCCAGAAAGAAGAATCAGTTGGAAAAATAAATAGCAGAAGTCCCCTAATGAAATTACAGTGACTGTGGAATATACTCTTAGGACATTTGTGACTCCTGGGTTGAAGCAGCTCTGCCATGTAGGAAAAAACAAGGCCAGCTGTGGTTATGAGCCAGGCTTGCATTGAAAGTCTCCAGTGCAGCACTAATGCATGCTCACAGACAGAAATGCACAGGTTCTCCTCTCCTGTCTCATTTAAGCAATTGCTAATCAAACTAGAAAAAGTTTCAGCTGAAGGAGAGTCTCTGTCCCTGTGAACCCACAAAGACTACCAGGCTGAAGCTTCTATAACCTTCAAGTAGATAATGTAGTGTTTCTACAGGTTTTCTTCAGGAAGGAAAAGCTCTGCCCCTACTTCTTTTCTCTCTGCAGAGCTGCTGATGAGTTCCCTGCACAGTGGGTTCAACCAAGAGACGTTTCCCAGCTGGAAGCAAAATACAATATATGACCAGAAGCCAGGCACATGGCCTTGCCTGGGAGCCAGCTCCACTGGAGAGGCAGGGTCATGCTGCTCAGTGAAAGGAATCCAAAAGCAAAAGTGCTTTGGCTGCAATAAAATCCAACTGTTTCTGAACAACACAAAATTTCATTCTCTTTGCACCCTGTTCCAACTGCAAGGATATAATAAAATGCCATTTACTAATCTTGACTTAAGAAAAAGGTCTCCTCCTGCTCTGCCTATCTCTCAGCTGTGACTACTGACCTTCATCTTTGATGACTTTGCACCTCTGCTCCATAAAACTCGGGTCAGAAGAGAGTCATCCCAGACTCCTCCTGCCCTGCCTTTCCTCCACACTCCTCCTCCCCCAACACAAAGGGATGCTGACTTGCAAAAATCTGGTTTACGGGAAATGTTATTTATACCAAGGAAATTGATCTCACCCTGTTTTTATAATCTTCTGGGCTATTATTGTGCTTATCTATTATGTCCAGTTTTGACAACACAGTTTTAGGATGCAGCAAAACAAGACTGCAGCAAACTCCAGAGAACTAAACTGAGGTTCTGAATACTAAACCATACATGATCCCACTCTCAACAGACTTTTTACCTTGTCTGTATTGCCACCACCAGGTTGACTGGGAATAGTGGGGGATAAGCAGGAAGTTAGATGGGACCACCCAAGCCTTTCAGCCCAATCCCCAGCTATCACATGTGCTTTTATCCACAGAATAAACACTTGAGTGCATAAACTGCTTTTCCCCCTCTCTACAATCATACAATACCACTAAAGCATCTGACACAGAAAGACAGCATGAGTGAGGTCCTCCAGTTGTCTTTGATGCAGTAAATTTTATCCCATAAACCACAGTCAGTCTCAATTCTTAAGGGGTTTTACATACTTCCTCTCAAGCCTTGGTTCCATTTCTGCTAGCTACAAGCAGGCACCTCTCCACAGACCATGTGCTTTGCTCCAAAACTGAAGCTTTGAAACCTGCCCTAGGGCCTTGGCTTCTTTTCCCTTTCCCCAAATTATGCCATGAAGCAGCTGTAATTCCACCTTCTGGCCCTTTGTTGGAAGCCAAAATCAACAGTGCTCTATTCCCTGATTTTTTTCTTTTTTTCTCTTTGGGACCCAGTTTTGAAATCTGTGAAATGGGAGGATTCTCAAATCCTAATATCCAATGCAAATGGCTTTTGTCATACCCTGATTCAGCGCCTGCGAAAATGTACCAGCAGACCTCAGTAATAAAGGCTTTGCCCTTAGAACCCACTGAATCACTCCAGAGCTACTGAATTGAGGACTTTGGATGCATTTTGATCTCTACACCTGATGATGGCATCCATTTGATTGCTGCCACGTTTGCTGAAGTAGGTGGTACCATAGGCACACCCCACTTATTCAGAACACTTCTGAGGAATAGGCTTTAAAATTAAGAGGCAATATGAGTTGGAGGCATGCACATTTCTAGTCTATAGCCTAGCATGCAAGCTGATCCCTCCCGCTATAAAAAGCATGTTCTTTTTTCCTGATCATTTGGAGGGAGACATTTTCCTATCTTAATGGCCACGGTAATCATTAGTAGCCAAGCAGGTAAAACAGATCTCCTGTGCCAGATGCAGTACAGAGTCTGCTCCCTTACTCTGCCCCAGCACAGACCCCTCAGTGCAACAGGCAGACTCAAAGAGCAGCAGCTCTGTGCATCACTAATCACATGTGAAGTATTCCCACCTGCTTCACCTCAACCCCTAAGTTTTCCTCTCATCAAATAGGAACACCCATTTTACAAATCCACAAAGTTAAATGTTCTGGCAAGGACAGGTGTCAGTGAAGACCAAAGTGCTGATAAAAAAATTAGGGTCTGGACAGTATTTTAAATCCCTTTACCTGAGCTTGGGATCAACCAATATGCCAAACTTTTCTCTGCACGGCAGAAAAGAAGGGAATTTGTTGCACTGAATCTGATTCGCCAGACCCTACCTCTCTTTTACAGCTTTTGGAGTGTAACCCTTGTGCACAGGCCAAGATTTATTTTCCACACTGAAAACACAATCCTTCCCCTTCAAGCCTCTCTACTTGTCCTGACCCCTGAGCAGTGCAGTGTAAATCCATCTCATACAAGAGTCCACCTTCTTCAATTCAAGTTACTCCTCTAAGTATCATCAGGAACAGCCAAGGCCGAGGGTGAGACATTCCCAGCAAGCAGTATCCACTCCCTGCTCCCCAGGAGCCACAAGATTTCAATAGAAGCAGTTTGGATCAAGGATCACTGACCACTCCTGCAATTCTCATGCCAAATGAGAGGAAAAGCAAGGAACGTTTTTCCTGTTACATGCATTCATTTTCACACAAGCAGTTTCCCGAATTGTCAAGCTGCACCTTAAAACTCTCGAGTGCTTGTCCCCAGATGCCCACAGAAATGAATTTCTTTGAGAGCCTGAGCATGTCGTAATTCCCTCCTTTTATTTATTCATCACTAGTTGACACAGTTTTCTTCTAAAGAGAATCTCTATCTAAAAAGTATTCTGTGATCTATTTTCCCTTTATGCTTCCTGACTATAATGCTATCCCCAACCAACCTTTGCTTTACTAGCTTTAACAAACCCTCTTCTTTCTCCTGTAAGTTGAATTCTCAGTACCCAGGATCAACTTCTCTGTTCCTCTTTCAGCTTAAATCCACCTTTTTGAAATGGGTGACCTTATTTATGTATAATAATCCAGACTGCTGCCTTTATAAGCAAATAAAAACTTCCCTATTTCCACTTGAAATAATCCAACTTGTAAATGGGACTGTCACACTTCCTGTTTCTATGCTCTCATACTGGTAGCTCACAGTCATTCCAGGAGCAATTAATCCTCTTGGCTTTTCCATCCTCTCCCACTTGGAACTGATGAGATCCCAGAAGAAGCAGAAATTCCCAGTCATGCCAGGGACATTTGTTTTTCTTCTGTTTAGAATGCCCCTCATCTTTTCCTCCTTATTTTAGATTGCAAAGGCTGCAGGACAGCCCCTGACCTTTAGACAAGCCCCTGCCCACCCTGTCATGGGCAGGTCTCTAAATGACTGAAGGGAAGACCTGTTCTGTACCAGTGCAGCAGAGCTGTAGGAACATTCCTACAGGAGTGAATCTGTTGTACTCACAGGATGTAGGTGATGACTCCTATGCTCCTGAAAAACAAAAGACATCAATTGCAGGGGTTCTGCATGACCAGTGCTCTTCTTAATGTGCTGAACACACAAAAGTCAAAAGCAGCTGCAATAGAGGCAGGAGAGCCATTGTGGCTTTAGGTAACTGCTAACAACTCTTACAGAATGGGGTTTCAGGGAAAAAAATAATTTTACATGTAACATCAAGTAATGTGGATATTTGAAGTGTCTGTGTATTTCTGCTCAATGGGCACTTACTACAGTGTACACCTGAAACACAAAGGAGCAGAAGCAGATTTTTCGTTTGGGGTGACCTCTTTTGCCTGCCTTCCCAGCAGACATTAGCACACAGGTCTCCTCTGCATGGAGGGCTCTGATAAATAAAGCTGCCACAACCTCTGCAGGAACAAATTTCCTTCTCACAGTGCTCCTCTGCGTGGACAGTGGCAAACAGTTAACTCTCTAACTGCCATCACTGCAGTTTTTCAATGTAATTTTGCAGAAATTAAATGCTTATCTTTTAATTTAAAAGAATGCATAAACACGGAATGACAGAACAAAGACTTATTAACTGTATTTAAGGTTTGTTTGGTTGTCGTTTTTTTTTTTAATTTGTTGCAGTGCAATGGATTCTATTAAGAGCAAAATAGGAAAAAGCAATTGTAGAGTCACCTGGAAGAAAAACTACAAACACATTATAAAACTTACCACATGTCTGCAGCTAGTCCAAGTGGTTCATAGTTTACGATTTCTGGAGCTGTAAGAAACATTTAATTAAACAGCAGCAACTGAGGTAACAATTTTTCACTAGGCTGGAGTAGCAGACCAAGACTTACCAAGAGGGAGAAAGGGGGAGGGGGAAAGCTAGTTACAGAATACATTGTTTATAATTTTACAGCCCGAACAGGAGTTCAAGTTCACAGCTGCTCAGAAGAGATTATGTAGAGTAACTTGGAGCATAGTGCAACTCAATAATAAGGGTAAAACAGACATTATATGTAATTGTACTGCAAATTATAACATATAAATTATTTCAGCTCCCAAGAATGCTGCTGCCCCTAAGCATGAACTTTTGTTTTGTTTATTAACTGGTGCCATTATAGCAAGTTTGTAAAGACCAGTCAGAAAGAGCCCTTGAGCAAGAGATTGAAATTACTTGCCAGACTACATTGCTGTCCATGTCAAACTCTATTATCTTTATAAGAAACATTTCCTCATTGGAAAACATCCCCATATAACACTGCATGCAAGAGAAAAGAGCAAGGGTGAAATAAGTTGAAAAAAATTATCTGTGACAGCTTAAGTGGAATAGTAATTACAATTCTCTACCCAGCCCCCCAACAAACCCCAAAATAGAAATAATGAAAAGGAGTAGGATTAACCTAAAATTGAAGCGAGACAGATCAGAATTATGACCAGTGAGGATCAAAAAGAGAAGCACATGGGAAAATGTAAGGTGAGATGAGGGCACTCAGCAGGTGTACAGTGTGAGGCAGTTTTATTTACAAAGCAATGACAGAGATACCTGTGTAATTGTGCACTCATGTACCACAGTGTAGAGATCTACTTATCCCAGGCAACAAGGAAAAAAGATTATAATTTGTAGTTGCAGAGTTTCACAATCTCAATCCTGAATTTACATCTCTAAATATTTATATGGCAGCAGCCTACTCTCACAGGAGTAGCACACCTGGTTTACAGAAAGCATCTTTGCCTATTCCAGAAAAATAATGTAAACTCCTAGATTTAAGCAACCTTGATAGAAATAAGATTAAAAGAATAAGATTACTTCTATCCCTCAATTTTTAACTTTGACAAGATGTCTTGACTTCCTCTGGAATTTGCAATGTAAGACAAAGGAACATGTCACTCACCTACGAATTCTGGAGTTCCAAATATGTTTTTAAATTCAACTCCATCTTCTATTTTGTGAGCCAGGCCAAAGTCAATGAGTTTGATGTGTGGAATAGGGATATTCTTGTCTAGAAGCATAATGTTTTCAGGCTAAAAATAACAAAAGATGTTATTAAAATATTAGTAGCTTGGAAAGTAACAGAGTTTTCAAGTGCTTTTTTTCCTTTGCAGATACATCACCAGAGAACAAGAAACGCACACCTGTGCTTAACCATTTACAGTTCTGTTGACAGAGGTGGCAGGCAGCTGAGGCAGTTCAGGTGTTTGGTGCACACAAAATGCCACTGCCCGATCCTGAGTGACAGCTGCACAGCTCAGTATTTTTGCTGACAGCAATTTTACTGATCTATTCTTGGAATTTACACTTCACAGTATCTGCCAAGGTGACTCTACACTGTATTGTAAGCCAGTGGAAGATGTCTTGTTAAATACTGAACATATTCAGGGAAGGGAAGACTATATTCTCTCTGAGACTAAATTCACAGCGGCAACAAGGCCAGGAAAGATCCAGGATTTACCACCTGACCAGTCCAGAAATGTGAAGATTTGGGATCAGAGGTCCTAGATCATATATGATTGCAAGCTATTAAAAGCACATGTGGCATTCCTCACAGCATTGTCAGAAAAAGCTGCAGCTTGAACCATTAAATCAAAGCTAACATGTTTAACCACAGACTTCACTTTTTAACCAGATATATTTCATAAACTTCTTTCTTCAACTAAATTTCTCAGCCTTAGCTACTCCCTACCATGGCCCAAATCACAGGTTTCAGAATAAACTATGGGTTCAGTTTATCTCCCATGATGAGCTTTAATGCATTCATCTGTCATAACTTAATCATAAGTTCAAGGGCAGCAGTGAGAGAGTCTGATTCCCTGCTGGCAGCTGCCTGGCCTTTCCACAGCAGATCCCGACATGGGAGTTGCTCCTGCTCACACATACGCTCAGTCAGAGCTGCACTGGGAAACGGAGCATATGAATAATTTATTCTCACAGTCATTGATTGGACCAAGCATGTTTCAGCCTCAGGGTAACAAGTCTGATTTTCTTCCATGGATCTAGGGCATATATGTTCACCACAGACACATAATGTAAGCTTCTTTAGAGCAGACAGAACAGACTGAAATGGCAAAAAAGTCACTGTCACTACTTCTTGGAGGACTGTTTTATTCCTTCAGGGGTATAAACCATTGTAGCTCCACTGCAGCCAATGGAGCCCTGTCAAGTGATGAGATAATGATGAACCATCCTCTATCTGATCAGATCACTGTTTAAAAATACATGTCTAATTTAACACTTGCTAAACTCCACACCCAGTCCTTTAAAACCCAGGTGAGTTGTTAAGTGAATGTATATTAGGTCATTTGATAGTCACTATCAGTTAAACGATTCTTTACTTCTGCTTTCTGATTTCTATCTTGCAATTCTTGCAACATCTTCATTGACCACCTGACATTACCAGTATTAAATCAGTTTATTAAAATTATCAGTTAGAGATCAGCCAAAGCCTAAATCAGCATCTTTACCTTTAAATCAAAGTGAGCAATTTTCTTAGAGTGAAGGTAATTCACACCATCCAAAATCTGCTTGATGAACCTGGTTGCTTCCTCTTCACTCAAAGACTCCTTCTGTGCCAGGAAGTCAAAAAGTTCTCCTCCAGAAACCCTGCAAAATGCACCAAAAATCATCCCATTATCTCCTGCACTGTAATCCATACAGTGAGTGTAAGCACAGAAAACTAAAGCAGAAAAGAACCTCAATACTGTTAGAAAAAGATTATCCTGCAGATAATGACGAGTTTTGTGTGCTGGTCCCAGGTGTGCCTGAACTTCCTTTTGGCTTCAGCTACCTCCCTTCACCTGGGCAGAGGTCACTTGATGCTTTAATTCTTACAACTAAATGGCTGGCAAACAAAAATGAGCTTATATGACCCATGTAAGCTTATATGAAATATGTTGCAACTGCTGTCTTCGGCTGCGACCTCCTCCTTCCTATTAATGTCAATTATTTCAACCTGTAGGACCATTACTTGATCTCTTGATTTTCTTTTCTAGGTGACACCTACCAAGGGTCACAGCACTACCATCAGCCTTTCTGGACAGATTTTGTTGTACCCTGTGCAACAGAGAACACTGTCTCCTTTCCATATTGTAGTAGGTTAAGAGGCCTTGGTTCAGCGGTGTAATGACTACCACAGCCTACTGTGACAAACTAGTACAGAAATCTCTGAGAAAAGCCTGGTAGTCTCTTGGTGAAATCTGGGTACAGTGAGCAGGCAAGTCCCATTTATTTACTGATTTCTATTCAGAGTGCACTTAAGCAATCACCTCTGGCAGACACTCCATCCGCCCATGAGGAAGCCAGCTGGACCACAGCATGTTCTTGTGCTTTTCTGGAATGTAACCATGTAGGCACACTGCTCTCTCTTCCTCTTTTACCCTGCAAAATCTCCTCTGTTGATTGTTTCTTAAGCTGGACTCTTTAACCTCTCTGGGGCCAGATGACAGCCCAGGCAACCCAGCCCTGGTCCTGCAGAAGCAGCTGCCACTTCAGGAGAGCTCACAGGCTGAGCTCCTTTGGCAGAGCCCTTCTGCTCTGCTCAGGGTGTGCCAGGACACCTTCCTGCTTGGAGGGGACTGGCAACTCCCTTCAGAGCAACCTCCTCTGCTACACAAAGCAATGTCAGAAAACACTTCAGCTGCCCAGACTGGAGCCACTTAATTCTCATTCTCTCTTGCTGCCTCCGAGAGTGGGCACTTAAACCAGCTGGGTCAGCTGCTCAGGGCACACTAGGGAATTTGCCCCAGTGGCAACCTCACCAACATCCTGGGCAACCAGCTATGCCCAAGGCATGACTGAAGAAAATGCAGCCTGCAAGAATGAGGATCACGGGATATTTACTTGAGAGCTCCTTGATATTTTTTCTCCCTTCTCTCTAGTTCACACTAACCTTGAACGAGGTTAGGGAGGGGGCTTTCCAAGCTACAGAATACAACATAAAAATAAAGGAAACAAACAAACAAACAAACAAAAAGATTCAGAGAGCTTGAAATCTCTTTGTTATTTTATCAACAAAACACACCCTTCTAAAATAACCACATAAGCACTTCATTTTCTGAATATCAGATATGGGCATACAGTATATTAATCTCCAGTCAGGTGTAGCCTAACACATTAGCCTAAGCTGTAGAGATCTTAAAAGAGTCATCTAAAGGAAAATTCAGTAGAAGAGATGTGATGATTTCTCATTAACGAAGACTCAGGCTTTAAAAGCAGGCTTCAGTAAACTGTACCTAGAGAGTGGTAAACAGTTCATTGCAAGAACATTCTTATCCAAGTTATACACCTGAATTTAGAGAAACTCTCAAGCAGAAGAGACTTAGCAATCCCAAAAGCCAGACATTATGGAATCCCAGAAAATCCCACACTTCAGCACTAATTCCTTTGCAGTAAAACACTCATAACTGCATCAAGTTACATTTGAACATCCAGGGAGGTTTGTTTTCTAAATCATCACCTGCAAGTGCTCATTTCTCAACTGAATTCCTTCCTCTGGTTCCATCTCTTTCCCTTTTACCATGTCACTTGATACCATGGCAAGGAAGCAAGCAAATGATACCTTTACTTTTCCTTCGAAGTCCAATAAAAGACAAGCAGCAAAGCTGCCTTACTTCCTGGGCAGAGCTGATTACCCCAGCACTTACCTGTGAAGGAGACACTGGTGTATCAATCCAACCTGCTTGGGCAAAGCAGGCTCCAGGCTGGGCCCAGCATACAGGGAACCACAACCCCACAGAAAGCTATGGGCAGCAAGTCCCTGGACAATGTGCAGAAGGAAGGAGAAACTGTGTACCTGCCAACCTGCACTTCACAGCAGTGGACCTGGCACTGCCCTTGAACAGAACCAGCACCTGCAGAACTGACCCCTCTGCAAAGAAGAGAGAGTTTTGCCAGCACTGTGAGTATGGGAGAGGGTCAACATTTAAGACAAATCCTCTTTTGAACACCAGGGCAGCTTCTTCAATTACCCAGCAATACTGGGGCCATTCTTTTGAAGCTGAATTCCACTGTAGATCACCATAAGATTGGTTGGCCAGCTGCTGTAACACTTACGTTGATAAACAGCAGGGAATGTGAGACTCTGGGAGCAGGGTGTCAGAGGGGAAGAGATTATCTATTTACAGAGAGAATTGAATTATCTTTATTACCAATTATCATCATCATCCTCAATTTGTATACAGCAGCAGAATGCAGAGGCCTTAGTCAGGTCAAAACTCTGTTGCACGCAGACTTTTATAAACTGCAATATGTTACAGCCTAACAAAAGGACACACAAAATGTGTCGGGCCACATGAGGACAGGAAAAAGCAGAAGGCAGTGAAACAGGAGGTTGCTTTAGCTCAAAGTAGTCATGAAGCAGAAAGAGCAAGGTCCTTCCCTGTCCATCAGAGCAAGGCTACAGAGAGCAACATCTGGCCATAGACATACTTCAAAGTCAACAGGTGCTCATTATCACTCATATGCCACCTTCCAGCAGTCACACTCATCTCCAGAAATGCTCCGTGGCCTAAATGCTGGCTCCCCTAAACAGCTCCCTCAGGGATAAAAGCCTTGTTGCCTGGATTCCACACACAAGGTCCAGGCTGGTGCCCTAGGGAATTTATGGTCCACCTAAATTCAACCACAGTGACTGTGCTTCCTGCTTCATACACACTGAAAAATTGCATCATTTAGCATGTAGGGGTGAGCAGGTTCACTTGTCAGCAGGACCTAAATGGCAGTGGTTTGCCTCCCTTATATGGTAGCACAAGAGTAAACAGCTTTTCCTCATTCCCATCCTGCTGCTATTCATCCTCAACAGTCAATGCCTAGGGATTAAAAAGCCCCCTTCCCTTGCCCTTCTTTCCCCTTTCTCTCCCTAGCTGATCTGAATGAGGAAAATGTGGGAGTAGTGAGAATGGCTGCAAATTTTGGAAAAGGCTTGATGGCCTCACATGTACTGAAAGAGATGAGCGCAGGAAGAAAACTGAAATGAGCATTCAGCGGCCATTTGTACTTCCTCCAGAGCTCATGTCAGGGCAGCCCTAGGCAGACATGAGGTAATCCCTCCTTCAGTAAACTGTTCTCAAGTTGACAAGATTCCCTGGCCCAGTATCAAATGACCTTGGTAATGTTCAGGTGCACCTGTATCCCCAGGGCCCACGGATGGACTGGGGGGCCTGTTTACCACCAACCTCACTCAATGCTGCTGCCAAGGTTTGGGAAGCCTGAGAATGCAACAGCTCCATTTCTCAGTGCCCCTGTGGTGCTCCCTGGTTTCTGTCCAGCCACCCCTGCAGGGAAGTTCCTTACTCACAGCTCCAGGATGAGCACCACGTCTGTCTTGTTCTCGTAGATGTCGTGCAGGGTGACGATGTTGGCGTGCAGGACCTGCTGCAGGATGCTGACCTCGCGCTCGATCTCCTCCCGGCTCACCCCGCGCCGGCTGGCCCGGCTCTGGCGCTTCTTGATGAACTTGGCAGCATATTCCACCCCTGTGCTTTTCTCCCGACACTTCTTCACTATAGCAAACTGGCCACTGCGAGGACAAGGAGGTAACAAAAATGCTCCTAAGGCTTCCAGATAATCACAGCTTCCCAAATGAGCCAGTCCTATACACAGCCTGAGCAGCAGTGCTGAGCACTGCTTGTCCTTGGTACAAGAGACTGTCAGGACTCTGCAGTCAGAGGCAGTAGAGCATAACAAGGTAATCTGCTACTGTGTCCAAAATTTAGCAAAACCAAACAACAATTAATAAATGAAGTCAAAACCTCTAAAAAAATGGTTCATGTTTAAGTAAGTTCTGCCTCAAAAGGTTCAAGTTACCACTACTTCACTTGGTAATGCTTAAGACATTCAAGTCTGCAACACACCACTGGGTGTTCTGAAAGGACACACACACACTAAAATATTTGTCTTAAGAATAGTCCCTAGAGAAGAACTCAAAGGAATGATAACTTTGGAAATGCAAAACTGGCCTCCAGTAACCACTTTTCAAATTTAAAAAATAAAAAAAGTTTATTAATATTTATGCATTCACTTGATAATTTGGCTGTAAATATAAAAAGAGTAAGTGCAGGTTTTTCACTGCACCTCAAGGACAAAGAATGTCCCGCTGTACCAAACAGTACAGTGGCTGCATTAAGGTTAATGGCATGTGCTTGCAATTTGCTAATAAAAGTTCTCTCACTGTGGCTCCTAATGCAGTCCAACTGCAAAATTCCTGCCTTATGTCCTAGGAATTGGCAGATCTCCAGTCCCAGAATACACATTTAATATCAGATACTTCCTTATTCAGGACATTATATCCAGATTAGGATGGAAAAGACTCATCTTAGAGGTAACCATAAACTTTAGCTACTGTGATTTTACCAGACAGGATCTCTTTATAGGAACCACAAACAAACTCAGTAAGTGCACCCCCCACGACTACACTGTATAAGCACTGAGCTGTTGTTGTTTTCAATATTATTATATCATTCACTGGCTTAGTAAATGAGAAATGCAAGTACAGTTGGTATTTAAATTATGCAGCATACACAGCAATTATATTCAGCACCTCATTAGATGTAGTACTTAGTGCTTCATCAACACAGACATCTGATTGGAGTCTGTCTTAAACATACAAAGGCAAAGAAATTAAAAATTAAGGCTGTCACTTGGTGCTCAATTGCTCTCAAAGGCTCACACCCTATGGCAGAGGCAGCCTCTCATTTCAGAGTTCAAACAAATGCCAGGCAGCCTGACACATTTCTTTTAAGCTTTCATTTTCATACATATCCTAAACCCTTCTCCAGAGAGAGCCAGGAACAGATGGGACAAGTGTACTTATAGCTTTAGGAATAACCATTCACAAATGGAATCGAGACGGTGGCCATTTGTCACATGCTTTAATTTATTCATATTTCTCCTGCTTTTATTATTAGCAGCAAAAGAGAAATTCCCACTACAAAATCCCCAAACCTGCCTAAAACATTCTACTAAAAGAGTTTGTTTTGCAGTGCTGAGAGCTGCTTGTGTAAAACATCATGGGCTTCAGTTTATCTTGTTTGCTTGATCATATTTTGCAAGACATGCATCTTGCTTGGTTCAGACTTTCTGAAGAAAAATGGTCTTAGTGTTCCTGTGCTTGTTTCCTTGAATTCTCTCTAGAGACAAATTTTGTCAAAGTTCAGGAGAAAATATTTTTTTATGAGTGCTGATTATGGGAATGAACACAACCATTTAGAAATTCCAGTGATACTGAGGATTTTGTACATTTCTGTTTATGCAAAAGCTTACAAAAGTAATAAGGACACAGCATAGGAATTCCTGCCTTTTCCTTTGACACAAATAACTGTCCCAGACTACAACTATTAGAGTACCAATTCCCTTGTAATCCACTACTGCTCCCCTGCACGTGTAGCAACCAACACACACTGTTGCTGCTCCTGCCCCAGCCCTCATGCCATTTCCTACCTCCCTTAAAAACAGGCTTTTGCACACAAGTCTTCACTAGGACAGTTTGGGACTGAGGAGAAGAGGTTGCAAGCCACAGGGAAGGACACAAATGCACAATTTCTTAGCCTGTGACATTTAAGACAGTTCCAATGCAATTACCAATGAACAGCTCCTGGAGGCCCATTCAGCTGTGAAACAAGAGGATTCCTCACAGGCATTTTACAATCACAGTCAGACACTTCAGATTTCTTGACAGCTATAGAGATTGTAAAGTCAGGACCAAGACAACAGTGGTTTTGTGCCTTCTCATGCATCTTCATTCAGACCATAAGAATCAAACTTTTTCAGCTTCCAAAATTTTTTACCTAGGCTAGGAAAAAAGCAGAAGAAAGGAAAACTGTATCTCCCTGACACCCAAGTTGACAGCACTGAGAAATTAAGCCATTTAGGCAATTTCACGTGGGGCATTTGTACCTGATCTTAGACTTGAAACTAAATTTCACAGCTCAGATATCCAAATTTCAGCCAAAAGACCTTGCCAGAATTCATGGGTTTTAGTACAGAAATGAAGATGACTTGGATCATGAACAGAAGCATTTACAACACACACATAAGCTCAGAGGCTGACACTTCTGGATGGAGCCTACCTGGACCTCAGTAAAGCCTTTGGCACTGTCCCCCACAGCATTCTCCTGGAGAAACTGGCTGTGCATGGCTTTGACATTGATCTTTGAAATCTTTTCCAAACTTAATGACACTACAATTCCTAATTTCTAAAATGTTGTTTTCCAAGAAGTTACATTTGTTCCCTTCCAGAAATATTTTGGACAGCTGTACAACAGCTCTGTGTACACACACTGAGCATCCTCAGTTGTGGAAACAGCTGATGCCTATGAACAACAGCAGCTGCATCCTGTCAGTTATAATGTAATTAGGTACAACATCAAATCTGTCCATCAGTGATGATGGAATTTATTCCAGCAATGAAGACAACCTATCATTTACACTGCTACTGTCATGAAGGAGGTTTGTCACTGAGTAAGAACACAGAGACACTATTACTGGGTGGTTTTGGAGTCTATTTTCAGAAGCATGCTTTAGAAGAGCACAAGTTCAGCTCATCTAATCATCATGCACTTCAGGAGAGGATGTAGAAAGGATGTAGGAAGAGAGAAGCTGGACAACCCAGAATAACAGGACAACTTCCTGCTCTTTGTCAAAGTTTCATTTTACTGCAGGTTCTGGAGGGTAATGCTCTGGGGCAGAATGTCACCTGAGAGCAAGAGCAGTGCTGCTGCCAGTCTGGAATGCCCCAGTGGCCCAGCAGTGCTGCTGCTCCACAGCTTTAGAATAAAGAGCCCTTAAGTAACTGCTTGCACACTGGTTTATTCCAGTCTTCCTCTGCTGTTCCTGAAACTCTGCATGGCTCTGGAGCTCTTCTCAAAACACTGAAAATATGTAAACAAAGTATTGAGACGGCAGCACAGGTTACCTGACTCCAGCCAGGCTTTCTGAGGCCCAAGTGGGGAGAAGTCAGGAAGCTGATTCTGTCATTTGAGATAAGCAAATAATTTCCTCCCCAAACACCAAACATATGTTCCCTTTCAGCATTTTCAGTCTATTTCTTTATGCCCTGTTTATATTCAACTTCATTTCATTCATTAAAGAATTCTAAAAAATATGATGATGATGCTGTAGTTGTTAAAACTTGAAATCCCCATAAAAGACATTATATATGTGAGCATGTTGACAGATACACTTTACACTGAAATATGTTTTCAGCAAGTTCTTTCAGAAGTCAGTGAACCTGGCAAAGGACAGTGCTCTGGCATTCTGCCAATCAAGAGGTGACACAACTCTTTATATGAGCCAGGACAATTTACTTAGGAACAGATTTGCAAGGGATTTTAGGCAGCCTCCCACTGACTTTAACAGTAATTAGGTTCGTACACACTCAATGAGAAATAACACCGTAGTCCTTCTGTACCTAATTTCCCCAAGTCTGTAAAATGCTACTAGAAAATGTAATGCTACTGGAAAATGAAATAACATATGGGGTAAGGATAGAAATTAATTTCATGTCTGCAGAGGTCACTAGAAGCGCAATTATAGTCATTCATATCTTACTCACTAGGTGTTCCTACACAAGAATACATGACCTGAAAGGAAGCTAAAATAAAACCAAACAGCACCTAAACCAGTTTTTAACTGCTTAAATTCACAGGCAGCCCTGTGAATGCATGAACAGTTCAGAATTACTAAAAATATATTATGAAATCATCGTGTGTACATGCATGAGTTAATAGATATAAACATAACCACAATAATAGTGTTTAGCCAACCTGAACACAGGGCTTCTCTACATTTGAGGCTGGTGTGTTTAGTTCAGCAGAGAGGGTAATTCCCTCCCAGTTACATCCATTGTTATTATGTCAACAGTTTTGTTCATCATACCTTCTTGCCACTATTAAATTTGGATTGGTTTCTCAAGCTTAGAAAGTCTGCACCTTATTACTTTTCCATCTTTTTCACTCCTATTTCTTTCTCTTGGAAAAAATACAGTGATAATTTTATCCATTTATGTTTGTATTTTTTGCTGACTTTCAAAGCAAAGCCCTGGAGAATTCTTGCTGAACTTGAGGAAAACATATTTTTCAGCCTTATTTTTCTTTCAAGTGATTAGAGCAATTGCTCAACCATAGTTTTATTAAACTAATTACTCTCCTCCCTCTTTGCTTACACTTCAGAGATGACTTCTGCTATTTGTACCTGCACTGCATGCCCTTCCCAGCAGAGAGGACAGGAGTCTGCTTGGAGCAACACTGACAATCTATTTTTATGCTTTCAGTTCTTTTATGAAACACAGATCAACCAAAGGCCGCACCAGGTTCACAAAATATATGCATGAAAGCAGTTTGCTGGAGGGTTTTTGCAGGAATTCTGTAGTCACAACTATAAAGATGTAAAAGCCTTCTGGAAATGACTATAATTTGCAGTACATTTTATTTTTTATAGACTTTTTGTTTTTGACTAAACCAGGATTTTGGTACAGCAGAAATTTAACCTAAGCAATAAACAAATAGGAAATCAAATAGCACAGCATTTATAAAGAAATTAGAGTAGGATAGTTGAAACAGCAAATCAGCAATTCTATGGCAAGGTCACCAAAGGGAAAGTACCTCAATGCATCCGCAGGGTTTTATGGAATAAAACTAAAAAAACCCCAAAACCTTCTTCTGGTAAATACACTAATGGCACCTCTTAAAATTCATAGAGAGTTTTAAAAATAAAACTGTCACAAATGTCACTGTGATTCTGTTTAAGCCTCCTCCTGAGTTTTGGTTTACTTGTTTGCTTTTCTTTTCCCCCCAAACAAAATGCCAAGGAAGTGGGTACCTCTCCTAAAGCAACTAAACAGAACCTAAGCTACCACATGCCAGATTATGACAGAATGATCCAAAACTTTTTCAAATAGGGCCTTTAACAGGAATTTTGCTGGACTACTAAAAAATAGTAGAAAGATAAAAAAAATCAGCTGCAACTTTTAAACATGCTGGCATTTTCACTCACAGCCCACGTTTTACTGACTGTGTAGTGCTCTAGAGCACAGTGACTTTGGGGGATAAGTTTCAATATTCCTGGAGGGAAGTGCTGAGCCCCTTTGGACATATTCTGTCTCTGATAAAGTCACTGTCTGGCACCTTTCATCCACATCTCTCTAAATTCACCCAAAGGTAACCAACACACCCCGCCCCAAGGGTGATCTCTGTGTCCAGTGCCAGAAAAGAGTCAGAAGAGTAGAAGAATATGGACTCTAACAGAAGGATCTGGTTTACTGGAATAAGTAGAGAGCAGCTCATTTGAAATTCAAAGAAAGTTTGATAAATCTAATGTTTCTGAACAATGGTATGAATTATTACAAGCTCTCAGGAAAGTAACACAATTAATGCCTTAAACACCTTGTGTGGTCCTTAGCCCTGAGTCACAAGAAATCGTGCCACCTACTGAATCATCAGCAGCATCTCCTGAAACTGTTCAGTGTTTCTGGAAACTTCCCAATCCCACGGTGGCCATCAATGTGCTCCTTATAAACTCCTCCTGAGGCTGGAGGTGCAGAGTCAGCAGTGACAGAGCATCAGCCCAGCAGCTCTGGCAAGTTCCTGATAGCCTGGGAAGCTTTTTGTGTAATCTGAAGCTCAGGAATAAAATGCACACGATGAAAAATCTCCCCTCCTTATCAGACTCATTGGATTGAGTGTCAGCGCTCGGCGTGGTGAAGAGCAGAGTGCAGGGAGCCAGGGAAGGTCACAGCTGACTCCTCAGCAGGAATAGCTGGTTTGATAAGCTGTTTCTCTCACTGTGTGGAGCAACAGCAGGGCAGATAGAATGGGCAGGAGGAAGGCTGGCACACTGCACCTGGCTGTTTAAAGGTCCAAATCCACCTAGATATGGACTGGGAGCAATAGACCTGGGAGCACATGAATTGTAAGAGGGGAGCAGTATCATGGTCAAATAGTTAAATTATTTTTCTCCTTCCCCTTGTATCAAACAGATGGAAACCAAGCTGGCATTTTATTCAAGTCTTTAGGAAATTATCTGTAAGGCCAAAACTGCAAATGGTTGCTGAAATTCCCATTTCACTGCTCAGCTATTACAGCAGGTCTTCATTGTGGTTCAAACTGCTGCTGTAGAGTGTTAACAAGGATTAATAGATGTCACCTGAGATAAATTCAGCTTGACCATCAGACAAGGACCTGCAAGCTCTATTCTGCATCAGATGCTAACAATTTGTCCAGTGCTTTATCATTGTCAGAATTTGAGCTGCACTAGGTTGATTTCATGTGCATTTTTACTTGTAAGTAATATTTCTCATTTTAAAAGTATGGAATGAATACTACACAGAGTGTATTTTCTCAGCTGTTGAAATTTCCATCTGCTTTCTACTGCAATGCAAAATGGAAAACATAGTTCTATTTTTACAGAAATGGTAAACAAAGATTGGGATTAATACTCAATGTCTTTCCTGGGATTAATATTGTTTAATATTCAGTGGTTAAATACATTACAACATTTGAGCTTTGTGAGCACCACCAAGGAGGTCACTCATCTCTAATTATACTCTCAAAGCCAGACATGGACTGAGGAGATACATTGAAATTATTTCCATCATCAAGATGGATGCTGATGATAAGGAATGCCTGACTTTGTTACAAAATAAGGCCAAGGCCAGTTCTCCTCTGTTTCTGTGGGTAGAACAGCTTTGTAATTAGAAAAAAAACCAACAAAAACCTAATAACAAAACTCTCCATTTTCTCTGGACTTTCTGCAACAGATATTTTATTTTGGAAACAGTTAAGTTAGCATTGAAAACTAACAGGGAAACCTGCTAGAAGTACTAAAAAGAAAAAATTCAACAACAGTGACTGTATCAGACAGCTGGTAACAATCACAGTAATGGTGACCAAGTACCAGATGCCAAAACTGTTTCACCTGAAGATTCACATACATGAAACATGACTTAGAAGATTTATAACAAGAAACATTACCAGAAGTGCTGGGTTTAATTCCTCAGGAATTAAATTAACAGTTTGCATTAAACACAAAGACCTGCTTTGTGTGTGTGGTAGGACAAATAATCCAAAGTTATTCTTCAAAATTTAAAGAACTAATTCAAAGTGCAAACTAATCTAAGAACAGTTCATGTCTGAGAAAGCACAGTACTGAGCAATTTCTATAGTTAGAAAAAAACACATTGCTGGTATGAAGATACTGCATGGTGTGATTTAAGGGTAAATTTTCCAGCTGCAATAACACCCCTCTGTTTAGCAGGGAGAGTCCAACCAGCTGGGTGCCATGACTTTTTTATCGTAGATTTCCAGGTTCCTGCCCTCCAAAGAATACCTGGGTTATCTCTGCTTTTTGTTTTCACTACATAAATAAATATTTAATAGTTACACTGTCAGAATAGCAACCTGTGCCAGGCTCCAAGGTCCCATTACCACTGGTAAAATGCTGCACTTGCTGTCCTTCAAAGCTTCACCCAGAACATGGGGTTTCTCCTGTCTCAGAGAGCAGAGCTGATCTTCCACAAACAAGCACAGAAGAAGCAGAACTTGTAGCTGGGGATGGGGAACTACAGGAGGCATAACAAGCCACTGATGAAAGATGGAGCTTGGCTTTAACCATGAAACCACAGCCCAGGTCAGCAGGGGCTGGGAAACTGGAGGCTCAGCGATGCCCAGACTAATCAGCAGAAATCACAGTGACTATTTTCTGCATGAAGGCATCGACTGGCCCAGGAGATGAGAGATGAACATAGCTCCCAGTTACTGAGACAGGCAAGAAACTGGGGTGCCAGGTGGTTAGGCTGGCCTATACTGTGGAGGAAGGCAGAGCCCCTTCCCTACAGGGAAAGCACAACAGTGAAGGAAAGGGGGAGACTTCCATGCCCAGAAATTTCACTCCAGGGTTTGTCTGATTTCTCTGTTAAGCGTGAGTCCTTGCACGCTGCAGAGCTGAGCTGCAGGCGCAGGACACTGGCCCAGGCCAGCAGTGCCAGGCCCACACCACCCTGCAGGACAGGACCACACTTTCAAAATGGGCACTGTCCTAAAACACTTTGGGAAAAGCTCCATGGCACTTCCTACCCTCAGCCCCAACTTGACACGTAACAGTGACACTGCCCACAAGGCACAAAGGTCAACAGCTCTCACAGCCTGGCTGGCACCACATTTAGGTAATAGATAATGACTATATGGTACCTCCTTTTATAAACCACACTGCACATCTGAAATTCCAGCACCTACCAACACCATCAGTATTTGCTAGTACAGCTGGAAAGGGCTCCTGCACACTTGTACAGCACTTTTTGTTCAGCAAGCCACAACTATCCATCCAAAATGCAACAACTGAAACATTATATTAAAGGTTTTCCAGTGAGCTTTACTGCTGCCACTTTCCTGGAAACTATATCCTTAGGTCAGCAGGGCAGCTCTCCTTTCTCTGAGTCTTCCTTGCTCTTGATTTAAGACTTTCGATTCTTGGTTGTCTCCAGCTGTCACCTCCCCTGCCACAGGAACCAGCAGTTATTTGACCTGCAGCATATTCCGAAGAGGATAAGTTAGTCTGTGGATGCCCTGGGAGGGCACCCCCTAGGCTTTGGCTTCTCCCATGGAAGTCCAAGGACCAGTTGTCAGTTACCCCAGTTACACTCCCGCCCTGTTTGCCTTGTATGGCCATGTTCTGTATCCTGCAACCCCACTGGCAGTCGGCCCGTTGGCTGGCTCACCCCCCGGTTTACCACACAAGATTAGTTTCCAGTAAGTTCTCAGTTCTGTCTTTCCCCGTGGGTTCGCCCCTCTGTCTGTTCTCCCCAGCCTGCTTCCCCGTTGGTCTGTACTTGTTCTCCCGCCTGCCCTTCCCATTGATTGGTCCCTGCTGCTTGACTCCTCCCCCATCTGCACCCATCCTTAAACCCTGGACCCTCCACCTCTCCTGGTCTTCATCCCTGCAACCTTCCAGCGTGTGGATGGGCGTTGAGGTTGGCCACTGTGTAGGCGTCGACCTCCACCACCAATAAACGCTGCTGGGAACCCTCACAGAGACCCCTCCTGCCTCGGCAGCCTTATTCCCACCGGCTGTGCGTGCCAGAGCCGTGTGCCTTCTCCGCCCGACCAGAGCGCCTTCCCCGCTGGAGACGCTTGCAGGAAGGTTGCGGTGCCGAGCAGCCTGTGCCCGCTTTAGTCTTCACATTTTCCAAGGAGTATTTCCACTGCTTTGGCATGCCATTAACGTCCGTGAAAATGGTTTAGGCCAGGATCCTCCTCAAAACAGCCCAAATTGTGAAACCTGGGTATTGAGTCCCTCATTAGTAAATTTGCAGACAACACTAAGCTGGGAG
>VZTR01009797.1:228720-244610 GCA_013400775.1 Chaetops frenatus
AAATGTTGGAATGGTCTGCCCAGGGAGGTGGTGGAGTCACCATCTCTGGATGTGTTTAAAAAAAGACTGGATGTGGCACTTGGTGCCATGATCTAGTTGACGTGTTAAAGTATGGGTTGGACTTGATGATCTTGAAGGTCACTTCCAACCTGGACATTCCGTGAATTCTGTGAATTCTTTGTAATGTTGAAATTTGCTAAATTCACTTTAGAGAGTCCTTTTTTTAAGCTTCCTTCCAGCTATGGCTAGAGAACCTCAGTCCCCACAGACTTCAAAGTGACTGACACTATCTTGAGGGAAGCAAAGCAATTATATATGTATATTTCCACACATTCAACATAGGGCACGCTAAGCTTCCCAAACAGAGCTACTATAAAGAACAAGGCCATCAGCAAGTTGTCTCTAATGCCATATGCCTGACACACTGGTCCCTGTATGTACCCTTTGGAGAAGTTGAGCAACAGAGGTTGGTATAAGATTAGTATTTGAAAGACCGAGGGAGTGTTGGAGCTAAGCAGCTGGTCAGAGCACACAGCTGCAGCCAGGGAAAACCTGTTCCCTTCTCTGCAAAACACCTCCTCTCACACTCTGCCTGGCACACGGGACAGCTGCACTGACAGCCCCCTCCAAGCTGCTTCCAGCCCCACAGGGACTCCGAGAGTGATCTGGCTGGGAGTGCCCACACTCTCCATGTGCAGGGTTTTACAGGGCTGTAGCTGGGGAGCTCTGCTTTGCTGTGCTCACCCTCAAAGCTGCACAAGGACAGGAAGTACCTTCTTTCACCACCAGACCAGAGAGTTCAGCCTTTGCAGTCTGTGGTGGAGCATCCTTTCCTGAGTGCTCTGCATAGACTCTCAGATAAACAGGTGGTTGTGCCAGTGAGATCCTCTATTTGATCTTGTGGCTGAACCCCAGCTAGAACCAGCACTAGGCCTAGGTTAACAGCTAGTTTTGTTCTCAAGAAGTGACAAACTCAGTGAGGAGGACAAGAACAAGACAGACTCTTCACAGATGTTGTTTGAAAACATTTGTTTTGTGACTTCTGCTGCCAGAATGATAATAAATTAATCCTTGAACCTACCTCTAGCTGTCAGTAACTAACAGCTTGTTGCAAGCAGTGAACTAATAAAAGGCATCTACAGGTTCTAAGGGCATCAGTCAGCACTGGAGAAGATCAGTCACTGCAATCTGCCCAGCATGTTAAGTTCCTTCTAGCAAAGCAAGATACCATTTGTCACTGGCCCTTATCAGTAGTTACTGCTCAGAGATAAAGAGGCATGATGACCCAGCTGACACTGCACATTTAACACACAAAACCTGAAAGTAAAAATACACTGACAAAGACAGTGTGACATTATCCATGTAGCCTGAAGAGGAGCAGGGCTGCTGTGACCATACAAACCTTGACCAGCCTCTCAGGCTGATTCAAGCAGCAATGGCCAGCCTTTGCCATTTTTCAACTACACTTTGCCATTTGTTTCAACTACACTTGCCCATACAAAATCCCCAATATCCATCAGCTTGGAGAATGATGTTTATCATCTCAAAAGATTCCCAAAACCAATTCAAAAACCAAAGTAAAAAAACTACTCAGTCTCCAGTTTCTCATTTTAGTAGTTTGACTGTTTAACCTAGGACCTCCTAGGTTAAAAACGACACCTTTTACACCCTGCATACAGACACTGAATTTCTTTACTGCTCACTGCTGTCAGGTTTTCACTGTCAGACTAATACTCTCAGTACTAGGCAACACTTCAAAGTAAGCAGTTATAGGAAATTTAATTGTTATGGCCTTCCTGAGAGGGAAGGGAATGGAAAACAAACAAACAAACAAACCTCAACCCCTCTCCTCTTAAAAGAAGCCTTCTCAATAATGCTAAAGATTAAATACCTGAGAGTTATAAAAAATAAGATTCGGCAGGGACATGGCTTCAGCTGAAGTGTTGTAATGGAACTCAATTACTGGCTCTTGAAAAAGGGTGATGGCACATACACAGTTATTTATCAAAACCAACTGCCAGACATTGGGAATGAAGCCAACCTGTATATAGCCCTAATCTAGCTATTTGCATATTAAAAAGAAAAACATTAGAGGGTTGTACACTGAATGGAAACCAGCCATCCTCACCCAGAGCATGGTATGTTGCTCAGTGACTGGGGAAGCCCTGTGGTATCCAGCTCACAAACCCAGCAGTGTTTAAGCAGGTGCTCATGGTAACAGTTGGCAATTACACCTATAATTAATACCTGCAGATAAGCCTTTATACATTAAAAGCTACACAGAAGCATTTACCAGTCCAGCTGAAAATTTGAGAGGTAAAGCCTTTCAGGACTACATGGACCTTTTTCTGCAGGCACTTATGAACATGTGATGTCATGCTGAAAACAACAGTGCTGTGGAGTGCTGCTCCAAACAACAGGACAAGTGGAAGTGCCATGTCTGTGGTGACATCACCACGGGTTCCTGCTTCCCAGCTGGCTCCAAGAATGGGCACCTGAACTCAACCTAAACCACGGACACAGGTGACACCTATCTACAAAAGACAATGCAAACATACCTTTGGTTGTCCTAGTTGCAAGAAAAGAAAAAAGAAAAACAGCACATTTAATCTAAAGAAAAAACCCCAAAAAACTACAAAAAAATCCCATCCAAAGTGCAGTCTTTGTCCAAGTGTGTGGCTGCTATTGTACATTGTAACTGATCTAGGCTATCACACAGAAAGAAGCAGCAAATATCCCCATGTGTCAGCTTTTAGAATCACGTGGTGTCATCAGTACAGCCTTACCTTCCCAGCTCTTCCCCAATTTCATACACATCCTCCACCTTCTGTTGCTTGAAGAAAGCCATACTTGGTCTTTCATTGATGCTCAAGGATGATGCAACTAGAATATTGATGAAGAATGACATTCATTACATCTTGCAAGATGCTAAGATGCTTAGCAAGAGGCTAAGTCAGTAACAAACACTTGTAGTATAGGCACTCTGGATCCACTGCAGCTCATTCATGGTCAGAGTCACCACTGATCAATCAAAATAACTAATTCAGCAGTCTCAGCCAAATAGTGAGGGTTCAAATCTGGAAAGAGATGAGCAGCTTTAGGTGAAGGAGATTCTTGGCCCCCCACTGACATACCCAAGCACATACCTAACTACAAGTACAGAACACACCAAGAAACACAGAAGTGATCAAAGGAAAATTAATCAGTAATTTGACAAAGTTCTGGACAATACAGCCTCCACACTACACTAAAGAGAGCCAGCATGAGAATTAGCATTACAGACTCCCTCAAGAAAGTGCCAGCAGACAGATCCTGTGCCGGGAGACCAGGAGGCAGAGCTTCATTTTTCTTGGGTCAGGCAGTGCTCCTGAAGCACACAGGCAGGACAGCACACAGACATTTGAAATGCTGCTGGAAAGAAGGGCTGTGATTCCCACTCCAGAGCTTTCAGCACATCTTCCATCACACACAGTAGATGTCTGAAATGAGAACACCAGCAGCTGTTGCAGATGTTACTCTGTGTAACTGTGCAGTTCGCTCCCTGAACACAATCCTTTAAGCTGATAAGCTCTGTGAGCTCTGAAAATACAAGCCTCAGACTGGTGCACTGGAGAATCTGTGCATTATGCTGGGCTGCTTCTGGATGGGGAGAAGATGAGAAATCTCGTTATTCCTTGGGATACACCTCCACAGCAATGTCTGTTATGGTCACAGAAGAGATCTGAACAGAATAACTGGCCAGTCAGGCCATGACCTATTTGTTGTTCCCTGTGGAGATGAACACTGGCACTGTGCCAAATAGCTCAAATATCCACTGTTAAGATCAGAACATGTAAAATAACTACAAGGCTTCTAGCACAGCAATAAAATCTAACTACATTGAGACATACAGTTATTCTCACACATCTCCACACTCACAGCATATCTCATCAATGTAATGTGCCTTGCTTTATGAATCCCAGATGCTGCTTGCTTCAGATGCACTGGGGACTTCCAAGTTCTGTATCTCTTCACAGCTCCTGCATATTTTTAAATTGCAGTCATTGGCATCTGACTGGGGCATATGGTGAAGCATGTTTCACAAGCAAACAAAGTTCTGTTTTGATCCTTTAGAAATAAGTTCAATTCAGTGTTGCAAGAAGATTCAGCTGTTTTGATAGATCAGCAGACCTATAAAACAGGACTAAGTATCAAATTAGCAATTGCAGTATTCCTGTCAAACTGAAATGCACACAAATTGAAGATTTTTCTCCACCAAAAGCAGGTATCGTGAGCAGAAAATACATTGTAAAAATCTAATAATTCCTCAATACACACCCAAGCTGTTCTCATTCACTCACCTCAGAAAAAAGATTGGTTGCTTTGTTTGCCCCACCCTTTTTACAAACCACTGGTTTCTAATACGTGGGTGGCATGTTGAGTATCAATTCCTTTCCAAATATGCTCCTTCTATTACTTCAAAGGAACAGAAAGTCTCCAAGTGCTTCTACATAAATATACTTTTTAGTTAATGCTAGCAAAATCTACACATTATTATTCCACCTTCCATCCTGGCTTTGTCTATGTTTTCATAGTTTTTCAAGGTGAAGCCAGGTGAACTTTCTGTTAACTCTGTAGCTCAATAAATTCCTTCCCAAAACCATGTTCATGCCTGGGACCGAAATGCCTATTTTACTTCTCAGTGAAAATAAGCAACTCAAATTTCCCTTTGTAAGCAAATTACTGTATTGTTCAAGTAACCTTTCAGAATCTCACCAAAAGATCACTGACTACTATTGCTCAGAGCTTGAAACTACAGTCAATAAATGCTTTAGACATATTTACAAGAATGAGGACATCTCCGAGCTATTTGCTCCTAAGTTTATATAATATTGTTCAATGCAGAATTTTCTGAAGTGTTGGTTAAGTTCAGCCTTCACAGACTCCAAAAAAGCAATCAAAGGACAAAACCAAGCCTTGCTGATGACCCCAAACCTTTTGCTCACCTTGAACTGCAAAATTACATTCTGACCACATGCAAAAGTCAAGTACAGGAAAATGCCCAGATAAGAAGAGATGCTGCTGGGACTTGCCCAAAGACTGTAAATCCCTCAAGCCAACTACTCCCTTCATCAGAATCCAAGGCACATGGTTATAAACAACACTAATGCAAACACACCTAAAAAGTCATTGTTTTGAGAAAGAGTTCATTGCCATCCAGAAGAGCAAGTTAAAAACATTGCTTTGAGAGTGGGGAACCCACCCAAAATACTCTGTGAACACAGTCACTTAATGTTTGATTGACAAGTTCACTCATTTCCCAGGATCCTCCAAAGAACACGGCTGATTCTGCAGAATCCATGCAAAAATAACCAGGATACTCTCACCCCTTCTGCTGCTCTTTTAACTTACACCTATTTCTGCAAAGGCCAAACCAGTCAGTTAAATCTCCCACGAAGGACCCATTCAAGGCCAGAGCCTTGCTTCTGAAGGCTGTAGACAAAGCTGTTGCTCAGACCCCTCTGGTACCTCGGGTGGGATGGTGTTTCCCATGTCTATCACTCCTTGTTAACCTATCATGCCTTCCACAGAAATCTCTCCCTGGCTTTCACCCAACAGTCACACTTAGCAGATGCCCAAAATAGATCATACACTTGATGACCCAAAGCAATTGTCATTGGCACAGCACAGGCGGGTAAGCCAACAAAAGATAACCTTCACACACTTAAAATTCATCTGAAATAGAAGTGCCATTCACAAGCATGAATGTTACCCTTCTCAGATAATACACCCTCACTGTAGGAAACTAAGGTGATTTCCCTTTCAAAAATTTCTCATACGACAAGGTTTTTGTTGGACGCCATTTACAAGTACATCAAAGCAGGAATGTAATTTTTTTTTTTTTCTAGTCAGATGATTTTTCTTATGGTGGACAGTGAAGGCAGGCAGAGTTAGAGATGGACAGACATTCATCTTGGACTCAGACCAAAAAATTGTTCAGGATCTGAGGAAAAGGCAACAACCAACTTTTTTTTCTGATACACACCTGATGCCAACACTCTGGGGGCATGTGCCCAAACAATACCACAATCTAGTGAGTCAGGGCCATTTCCATCACTTTGGATCTGCACCAGAATTTGTTAAACCCAGGGTGATGAAGGTGCCTGCTCCAGTGAGTTTGCAATCAGACCAGAGCTTAATTGCTCCAAGGCAAGCTCAGCAGAGGAGATGAGCTTCTGTGTCTTTCCACAGAACGAGCCATGTCTCTTCCTCAGCCATCCCACACTGGGGCCACCTCTCCTCGTCTCTTTGCTCTGAGACTCCTCACACTGAATTTCATTTTCATACAAAGGCCAGCTTCTACTCAGCATTTATATTGCTGTGTTTCCATAATGATACTCCATACTATTGTATATGTTTAGTAGAAGAACGTAATACTTCACTTCTTATTGCTGTATCCAACTCTCCTTAACACAGGCCAAATACCACAAGGCAGCCAAGTATTGCTTATCCTGTGTGAGTGGTTTTACTACAGACATGTATCAAAGCTGTAGCAAACCCAGAAATAGAACACAGGCTCTGAGAGGCAGTTTCGGGCACTAGAAACATCTCCTGCCTCACCTCTTCACATTGCTAAACTCTGCCCTACCGTAAAATAGGATCCTATCTACCCTAAGGAATCACAGTTTCCCTTTGTGATCGAAGACATATACTGAAACTCAGACACTTTACATCAGTACCATCCTTGGATAAAGACATTCTTACTGCAGCACAGAAGGGCCCTTTTAGTGCAGCCTGTGCTGTGTGTAAAGGACACCAATCTACAGGAACTCACTCTTCTGTAGAGAGTGACAACCCCTCTCAAGAGGAGCAGAAGAAAGTAAGTTCTATTTCTCTCCTTTAATGAAGTTTTCTCTGCACAGGTAAGTTATTAGCCTGTCATTACTAAATTTTGTGACAATCAGTGACTGGTTTACACGTGTCAAACCCATGATAAATGCCCACCCACCAGTGAACAAGAGCAGAATACAGGAAACAGATGAGAACAAAACTGTTGAAGTACTTCCCTTGCCAACAGCCTTCCATTTTTTTTCCTTAGGGTATCTTGTGTCCTAAGGAAACTAGTTTCAAGTGACTGAGGTAACAGCTGAATAATCTGACTTTCTCAAGTATGCCTGACATGAGCTGAATCACTAAATCTTTGCCAAACTCAGAAGCGTTCCCTGTGGCGTGCTTTTAAATTACAAACCATTAGTTACACTAAACCAAAATTGCAAACCCATTAGAACAGACCAAAGTAAAAACTTCCTGTGTGAACTGTTTTATAATACTGAAAAATGACCAAAACCAATTTAGAATCAAAACCAGACTGTTTTAAATTCATGATTTGGAATTATAAAAACCAAACCAAACCAAACAAAAACAAAAACAAACAAACAAACAAAAAAAAAACCAAACCACCAACATTAAAACAAAAAACCCAAATCCACTAAACAAATTAAAGTTATATTGTCTTTATATTGTCTTCTAGTTTTGGTGTTTTAAGCTAAAACTAAACAGATTTTTATAAGCTGAAGTATTTTTTCTTTCATTCCTTTTTTTTCATCTTTCTTTCTCTTTTCTTTAGTCCCCTAAAAGATGAAACAATTTCACCAGCTAAAAAAACCCCCAAACAGCCCAAGTGGGTTTTACCCTCTGCTTTCAAATAAGTGCAGCACAGTTAAAAATTCTATTAATTTAAGCAAACCCTTATTTTCACTGAAACATTTTCCTGTCAGAAAACAACAGCAGCCTAAATTTTTTTTCTGCCAGGAAATTGAGGCAGTTACTACTACCTGTGTGTCTATAAAAAACCCAAAATACACCAAGCATCTGAGCAATTCGGCCCCATTACAGAATCACTGCTCCTGCCACTGACTCTCAAGGGCTCCCTTCCTGACCTCCCAAATTTATCCTGCAGTCATTGCATGTGTGGCCAATGACACAAGCCTCCCTCCAAGCACACGCACCAACCACATTGGCACTGCAGCTAATTCCAGCTCCCAGCCAAGGCCAGGGATCCCAAAGGCCGGCGTGCCTGAGCGATGAGCAGGGTGAGAACACAGCCTGGGCAGCCAGGGCGCAGGGGAAGCCCGCAATGCCAGGCACGCTGGCACGGCATGGGCACAGCCCTGCTCCCTGTCCCTGAGGCGCCTTCAAGGATTACTGCTGCACATAACTCACAGCACTGCCCCGAAGCCCAGGGAGACCTCGCCTCTGCCATGTATGTTCCTTGCACAAGCAACTGAAAGGCACAGGAAAGTCTGAAAACAGCTGATGTTTCAGAAAAGGGTCAGAGTTGAGCTTTTCCCTCACGCGTTAAGCAAGTGAGCTGTGCGATTTTGGTCCTTTTGCAGCTGGTGTCTGATCAGCCAAAGCAGGAGCAATTGCCACGCATTTCACCCTCTAACATCTTTCTTATTGACTGTCCTCTGCAAGGATGCAGGCCAGTCCAAACCAGTCCCCTCCACCGTGCTGCGTTGCTCCAGGACCCTCGGCTCAGTGGCCAGAAGAACAGGTGTAAAGAAACCCAAGTGGAGCTGTTTGAGGGAAAAGGCAGGAAGAAACTTGCGGATAAACACGATGGAAGTTGCAGAGCATTCGCTGAATGGTACCAGCAAGCTGAGCCTGAGCCCCGGACCGACCTTCCCCGCTGGCCAGGGACAGGAACAGCGCCAGACCGAGCGCCGTGTAACACCAACAGGGGCACTTGCGGAATTGCTGCATTCCCCGGCCCCTGGGGGACCTGCTCGGGGATAAAGGCCAGCTGCTCACGGCGGGGCTGCTACGGGGAGCTGCCTTTTCCCCGGCCGGCGGCTGCGGGCACACACAGAGCCGGCGCAGGCACCGTGAGGCGGCCGAGGGTCCGCATCCCCGCCAGCCCCGCGGGAGGGACCGGCCGCCGGCCCCGGAGCTGCCCGACCAGAGGGGCTGCACAGCCGCGACACCTCAGTCCCTGAACCGCGGCACAGACGGGACACAGAGCGGGAGCGCCGTAAGCGCGGCTCAGCGTAAGGGACGGACCCAGAGGAACGTGGAGAGGGGAACCTGCGGAGGCGCCGCCGGCTGAGGGGGCAGCGCCCACTTACCGCGTCCGCCGGGCTCCCCGAGCGAGCAGGTCGGGCCGGGCGGAGGCTGAGGGGGCGGCGGGGCCGTGCCGGGCGGAGAAGCCGCGGGGCCCTGCCCGCCGCCCGCCCCGGGCCCGGAGGGAGGGCTGAGGGAGGGGCCGGCTCCGCTCCGCCCAGGGCAGCTGGTGAGGAGCGGGCCGGGGCTGCCGGGCTGGCCGCGGGAACAGCGGGACAGCACTGCTGTCAGGATGGCAGTGTGGGGCTGGTGCGGCCTCCCGGGCACTCGGCACTCCAGGGTACCAGTCCACCCCCACTGTGCCAGCCCTGCACAGCCCCGATGGGATGCAGATACCTCAAGCTCGACCAGTCCAAAGCCTTCCAGCCCAACACAGCTCACCCAGGCTGACTGGGGAACGTCTCAGATGTAGAATCCCATTTCCTTGCTTTAGTAGATATAGGATATGTGAAAGCAATACCAAGAAAATAAGGCTTAGGAGGCAAATCCAATGGAGAGGCACTAAAGTTGTATAAGCCTTGTTCTTTATTCTTTACAAGCCAAAACACAAGGCTAGATTGGCTACTGCGTGGTCTGAAACACACTGTCACCCAGGGAAATTCCCCCGGCTTGTTTCAGGAGACCACTGTGCCAAAGAACAGCACAGGTCCCAGAGCTCACTGTGCAGCTCGAGCTGCATTAACACACATAGCCCAAGTGACAATGACATCCTTCATCTGTTCACTCTCCTATCGTAAAGACATCCCCAAAACCTGTAAAACTCGATTTTCCCCCCCTTTATTTGGCAGACAGTAATTGCAGTAGACACTCTTAGGTCTCCTTACATTTCTTCAGGGCAAGTTAATATGTGTCATTTGCTAATGAGAAATGATGTGGGATCATTCACACCTTTAAAATAAAATACAAGCGCCAGGTTGCCTTCACTTCCAAACATCTGTGTGACACAATGGTAATGGCAAATTATCATACATAAATAAGCAGGATGTTTTCCTTTGCAGTAAGATAGATAAATTTAAGAGTGATTTTATTCCAACCAAGTACCCAAAGGCAGTGCTTTTTATTATCACAGTTAAAAAGAAACTTGGCTTGTCCCAAGTCAAGAAGACTGAACTGTGCCCCTGGATCATCTGGCCTGGGGAGTGGTGATCACAGCCCACCGAGTTCCACCCAGCTCTCTTGACTCCAAAAGGAAAGTGGCTGCATCTGATACTTCACAGGGTGAAGAACAGGAAATGGGAGCAATAGTAAAGGTTTCCAAGGGCAGGGGAAGCATTCAGAACTCTCCCAAAGGGAAATTAAGATACTTAATTTCTCACCTTTAGTTCTACAGTGGGATATAATCACATGGAAGTCACAGCAATCATACTATAAAATTCTCTGAGCAAAGGGCACATGAGGAAGGCCACTGCTTTTGTTTGCTCCTAGCTGCAAGGAAGGGAACAAAACATCCTGAGAGGCCACAACTGCTTTTCAAACTGGGACAAGCTCTCCCCAGGCCCAGAATAACCTCACTTTGAATAAAGGTTTCCAAAAGCAGCAAAGGTAGATTGAATCCCACACCGGTGCCATGTCCATAGGGCTTGTAAGCCCAAATACAGGTTCTGCCTAACTAGGATGTTGCTCTTGCATGGTTCTGTAGTTATTCACCCTTAAAACACTAACTCAAGACTTCTTTGTAACATCTTTGGATGAATGTAAAAGCCTTTATGCACTTTCAGGGCAAGAACAGAAAGGAAAACTCAAACCTGAGCAGTGTTTCAAGTAGGCAGCACCAGCAAACACTGTGGCCACGCATTTGCCAGCCTCCTTTACAAGTGACAAAGTAGGAAACCCATTCCTTATGTTCCAAAGGGAAGTTCCAGGATTAAAAACAAGAAAAACACCACCTGCATTTCTTAAAACAGGCAAATAGCTTATTCCACAGGTTAATCACTAATCACAGTGTCTGGAGACATCACTGATTCCATTCATCAGCTCAAACCTGACATCTTAAGGGCAACTCACTGCACAGCCTAACTGGTTTGTACACACCAAAAGTACATTGCATTTGAGAGACAAAAGCAGGATGCAGCTGCTCAAGACTGGGGGAATTTTAGTTGGCCAAAGTAGTCTTAATTTACCAGGCATATTCTAGTATTGAGTGTTTTAATTACTGGAGATATATATTTTTAATAACTCTGGTTTTAAAAATCACATTCAGTATATAGTCCTGAGTTTTGCTTTCTATTCTCATGCTCTAAAAAGCTGGCACTTCAGGTAGGCATCCTTGAACTGCAGACAAATGTGGCTTTTACAGCCACAGATTATCACAGTGAAAATACCACTCTGCTAACTTCTGACTGAACCTTTTACCTTCTTTTCCAGGGGGGAAGTTTGCAAGGCAGAGCACACCCTTCCTTTGCATTATCTGAGGGAACATACTTCATGTGTGGGAATTCTTAAAGCTTCAGTGCTACATGGATTCTGCTTTCTGTTGAGGTCAAGGAGCTGCAGATAAGGAAGCTATGTTTAGCACTTCTGAAAATCCGAGAGAAGGAACACCTGATACCTTGTAATACCAGCAGATTCAGACTGTTCTCTGCATTTCTGAGGCACCAAGAGCACAGTGAGACTCTGCAGGTACTTGGCCTCGGTTCAGAGTAGGCCAGCTGTATTTGTCCTGAGTTATGCATTTCTTAGGAAACAGGTTTTTAACATACATCAGCCACACTCACATCCTTATTGCAATCCCACTGACAGCAGATGCTTCAAGCTTAGTCCTGAGGAGCAAATGGGAGTCTCAGCTGTTCTTTACAGGCCCCAGCAGCTGCTTAGGGCAACACAACCTACTCAAGCTAAACATGCCAAGTATCTGAGTGAGGGCATTGCTCCCTATGCACTCTCTTCCCAGAATTTGCTGTTTATTTCTCTGACTTAAAATTTTCAGTATACAGGACAGGAGATCCTTAGGCCACAGTCATGTTCTGCCTCAACTGCTGATCTCTATCCTGTTTTGCAACCCCTTTGAACAGATTTCCAGCTGTGCCAATATCCTGTAACAGCCTGCCATTCTGTAGCAGAGCCAGAGGACAAGAACTGTGCACTATTCACCTCTGCTATGAAAGATATGCCTGGATATGCAATTACAGTCATGTCCTAACTCTTATTTTTTCCTCCCCTATATTTAGCTATTAAGTTACATACCTGAAGGAGCTGAGGTATTCAAACCTCTTTAAGGGAATCAAGCAATTCCCAAATGCAAAATTCATATCTGAAAGACAGATATTGAGACTTGATTTCAAAATTGAGTACTTGGTTAAATTTTCAAAACAGTTGAAATGATTTATTTGACTACAAAAGACTGTGGCAGAACATCAGTACCAAGATTCCTAAAGAAGCTTTTGGGGTGTAGGAGATATCATACAAATGTTTCTCAGAAAGTGTGTGAACTCAGAAAATTCCTGTGAACACTCATGCAAATTTTGTCTCCCGCACCCTTCTCCCAAGAAACTAAGGACATTAATGACAAGTTTACCCAGTCAGCACCACCTGCATGTAACCTATGGTTCATGTCTTCATGCTTCAAAGCCAAATTTACACGTGTATTCCTTCACAGAGATTCCCTCAGACTTCATTATCAGACAAAAATACAAGCTCTACCACTGACTTGTTCTGATGACACCTGCAGATAGTTCCATCTGTTACGGGGGGAGAAAAAGAAAGAAGAACGAGAGCAATCTATAAAGTAATAAACAATTTATTTTTAATTTACATCAATCTTTATGAAGATAACATCATTTATGTTTGTGATTCAAATTTCTTGTACCGCATACTGCTGATTTTTAACATGGCACTTAAGGGAACAGTCACTTAAACAGCTAGACAATTTCATTAAAGTAATCAATTGGCCATTTCTCAGTTATGTGTCTGAACATACAACTCTGTCAAATTTAACACCATTCATTCATTCATTCCTGATGTTGTATAAGGAAGAAAAAAATCTCTCCCTTTCTGCTGAAATATCTTACCATGTTTACAAAGACTGAGGGGAAGGGGAGAATCTCTCACAGAAGACACTTAAAGGGCAACAGAAAAATCCTTTTTATTGATTACATAGCTGGTAAAAAGAACAACACCAAACAATGTGATAACACTGGATGATAACACTACCTGTACACATGTACAGGTCAAACTGAAATACTGTGCAGTTCTAATAACTAGAGGTGTAGTGCAGCAATTTTTTGCCTGTTTAACAGAAGATAATAGAACATTTTAAACAATTAATGAAAAGTTTCACTGGGAAGCCATGCACACATGTATGAACATGGAGGAATATTCTGCACGTTGCAACTGAGTGGTCTGGGTTACACCACATATTCTGGGAACCACACATGAGGAACTCTGCACGTTATGTGCAAGGCCCTGCAGTAAAAGTATCATCTTGGCAGTTGTTATGTGCATGAACAGGTCAATTCCCCACTACCTGGGCATGAATGGTAAACCTTGTGTACCACTTCAGAAGTTCACACCCAAACACAAACTCCTGGGCTCCATGCAGTTCAGCTTTGGCAGGCCACTGAGGCACACTGTATTTTGGCCTGGTTTCATCAGGTTTAAATAATGCCTGTGTATCCTGCATGTCCCTAATGAGTCACTACTCTCCAAGGTAACCAGATTTAAGCACCACTAGAAAACTAAGTCACAACAGCAAGCAAGGCAAGCTCCCCTGATGTTACTTCCCACTATACACATCTTATTTTTGTTCCGTAGAGACTTCTCGTGGCCAGAGGTGAGAAGCCTCTGCAATGTTTTGACCTTTTAGTTCATCACTAAATCAGTAACAAGGCTTAACAAAATGAAGCCAACAGCTTGCTGGGAACTTGAGCATGACAGCATCAACTCATTTAATATCTGCAAGCTGACAAAATACCCAGGGACAACACAACTTCCACAGGGTTCCAACATTCATGGATGACAGTCACAGCATGGCAGAGGAAACAGAGCTACTTACTGTACAACTGGAAACAACTTAATAAATGAAACACAGCAATACATGCACACAGAAACTGAACCGTCAGCACAAATCTAACAAAAATGGTCCTGTAATATTGCAGGTCATGTTTTGTCAGCTAAAGAACTTCCTGAACAGTTGCCTTAGTTTTATCTTCACAACCCAAACACTTCAATGGAATCAGCCTGCAAACATCTCCTGAAGTCATAGGACTAGTTCATAGTGAAGACTCAAAACCAAAGAAAAACAGATTGTAGGAACAGGGTAGGTACAAGTATTTAAATTCTTCACCTTACTGTTTCACTTGTGGTCACTGAAAGGATGAGCTTCACACTAAAAAAAAATTCATTTAACACTTGGTAACAACATTAAAACTAACATACAAACAAAGAGCCTACATTACATATTGATTTAGAGACCAGCTCTTTCAAAACCAAGACAGCATAAGTAGAAAATTAGAAAACCTGGTCCCATTTTTGTAATCAAATACTGATTCTAAGTAGAAAAAGAATACAGTACATGCAATAATAACAAAGCCCTGCCCTCCAGTACACAACCAAAAGTAACCAGGGAATTAGAAAAAAACTCCAACTACTGCCTACCACAGACAAGGTAGGGGACATTTTAGAAGACTAATAACATATAAATCAAGATGGTCACACCATCAGTCTCTCAATGGCAAGGATTTGCTGGCTAGGTACAAATTATGTGTCATATAGGAAGCATAAATTTTATATCAAAACTAGTCCTCTAAGTTACAACTTCACCTCTGATTAAATAGTTCCCTTCCATATAAACTAACTTATAATATGCTTACTTGGAGAAGGCTACAACTACATTATCTAGAATAATTTTTTTTAAAAAAGTGCTGTGAAACAAAAGCAGGATTTCTCTCTGCACACATTTAAGTTGACTAAAACGATTACATGATTATACCCAATAAAGTACTACTACTTCTAGAAAACCAAAACAAAACACATAAAATACCAGCTTGATGCACTTGACTCTTCCCAATGATTAGTTTTGTTTTTTGCCAATTAAGCACTTCCCCAGAGCTCAGTGATTTGCTGCCTAGTATTTGAATCCTGGTTTTAACGTGACACATTGTAGTCAATCTGACATTCTGAAGATCCAACAATTCAAGAAAAAATATTGCAAAAGCCCAGAGAATAGCCAGCAAGAAAGACACCCTCCTTCTCCCTAGAACCATTTATGAGCACTGCTAGTCACCAAATGAGAGAGAATGACTCCTGGTCACACTTCCATAGCAGAAACACCACAGCTCAACAGCCCAGATGTTGCTCCTTACAGCTGTCTTGCAGGATGTGCATCCAACACCCACAGTAAAGCTGAGAACATTACAAGAATATTGCATTTTTCTGCTGGAAAAGGATCTTCAGTTCCTATATGCATGTTGTGACCTTTAGGTTCCTTTGATTGATTGGTAAATACTTGTTTTATGAACCCAGTCACTACCACTACTGTACAATAGTTCTATAATCATGCAGAAAGAACAGTGTTTCTTCTTAAAGAGCAAGACTTCACCTTAGGTCCTAAAGAGGAAGAAGCATTAAAAGAAAAAAAGCCAATAATAAACAAACCAAAACCAAAACAAACAAACAAACCCTCAAAAACAAACAAAAAAAACCCAAAACAAGCAAATCCCCAAAACCAAACCAACAAAAAAAACCCAAAAAACCCAACCAAACAAAACAAAAAACCCAACCAAACAAAAAAAAACCAAAACCCACCCAAAACAACAACAACAAAAAAAGCCACCAAAACAAAACCAAAAAAA
>VZTR01009797.1:245034-263466 GCA_013400775.1 Chaetops frenatus
AAAAAAACACAAAAACAAAAAACAAAAAAAAAAAAAAAAACAAAAAAAAACCCCAAAAAAAAAAAAACAAAAAAAAAAAAAAAAAAGGAAAAAAACCCACAAAAAACAAACAAACAAAAAAACCCCCACAAAAGCAAAACACCAAAACAAAACAAAACCCCCCCCCAAAACAAAAAAATACCACCCCCCCAAAACAACCCAAACAACAACAACAACAAAAAAATCACCCCAAAAAAACCTCACAGAAACAAAAAACCATAACAAAACAAACTTTCAACAGATACACAAAAAATTAGCTCCTAAAGCATGGTACTCCTGCAACAAGCTCCATCCTTCCATAATACCTGAAGTTTGGTTTTGGCCTTTTTGAACCATTGCAATCAAAAAAAAGTGAATACAAATAAAATTCACTAAAGAGAGTTTGATGTATAAACCCCTTGGCATTAATGAGAATCTTCATCAACACAGCTGCCCTGAAAAGTAGAAATGATGTTTGCTGTCACTGTTTCAGTACACACTCAACACTCAGTGACAAAAACAGGTACTTATTTTACCTTTACTTTAGAGTACACATATTCAAGTGATCTGTTTGGTGATCCATTGGCTGACACTTCAGGAAAAGACAAAGGAATCTTCATCCCATGCTTTTCTGGTTAGTAACCTCAAGAATGGCTAGACTGAGCCAACCCGAATCCAAGAAATGTCCTCCCACATTGAGCCTGCACTACAAAAAACATGATTACATCAAAAAAACCCCTAAACTCAGAATGGCAATGAATGTAACAGAGCACTTTGTTACTGTTTCGCATCCAGGCATTAACGGTGCACTGTGGGAAAACAATTCAGCTGCTTGACTAAACTGAGACAGATATTAAGTGCTCTACAAAAGATTCCATGAACATAAATGTAAACAGAAGTGTTTGGCCTCCGTACAACATGGTATTTCTGAAAGTGCTGGGATTTGGAAATCTGTCCTGCATATTTCCAAAAGCAGCTAGTTTACATTCTGTTTGACAGGATGAATAAAGTGTTTTGGAGGTTCACTCACTTTGGTCCCGATCCCAAAGAACAGTTTATGTGAAGCAGTCTCAGCTATCCTCCTCATCATCACTAATGAGGTCTCTCTTCTCCGCGCAGGTCTCTCGCTCGCGCAGGAAGTCCTCGCGAATGGCTTCCAGCTCCGTCAGCTCCAGGCGCACTTTCTCCAGGTGACAGGCCCTGCGGTTCCTGATCTGCCGCAAGGGAAAAGGGTTCAGGTCTCCAAAAGCAATAGCAGTCAGTTTCCTGCAAGATTACACAATGGTAGAAGACAATCATTCATATTTGGTTTTAAACTTCATCCATATATTGACTTCTATCGTGTCAGATATCCCTGGTCTATTTCACACTTGGTAGGTCTCAGATGTTACCAGTATTTCAAGAAATTTCTATAAATCATTCAGGCTTAAGGTTATTTCAAGCGATAAAGTGTAATCAAATGCTCAAGAGTTCCCAAAGCCACCTGTAAACTCTGCTATAGAGATCACAGCCTTGAAACACTGAGCAGAAGACATAAGCTTGAGTCATCAGAGCTTCCTTGGCTACACTGAATACCTGGTACATCCCATTACCCCTCACAGACTAAGTAACTTCCTCCACAGAACCCACTGCAGCTCCTTCAATCCCAAACCAGTCAGCTCTCCAGTTAACCACAATAACCTGACCAGATAAAGCCAGGGACAACACAAATGTGGACCAGTATATTACTGCAGAACATGGCCAAGCCAAAGTTTCCAACAGAGTGAGAATGCTCTGGGGCTCTGCTGCCTGGAGCACAGAGACCTCTGTGGGCCAGTGTCAAGTCAAACTTGTCAGGGAACACAACAAAGCACTAGAGATGGTCTAGCCCCCTTCCAGAGTCACACTGCATCCATCCACCCTGCAGTCCCAACAAACCCAGCAACCGGCAGTCTAATAAGTCCAAAAATGCTACACCCAACTAAATCATTATTGCTGATCTACACCCAAAAACATCTCATTCGTTACGAAGGAAAAAAGGGGAACTGGAATATTAGATCTATTATATTTGAATTATCAGAAATAAATATTAAGAAAACTTCTTTGGACAGTTTATTTGAAGGTAGATCTGTATTTTTGAGTGACCAAGGAATGATTTCCTGCTATTTCCACACAGAACATATTCCAGCAGCTTCTCTACCAGTGCACAACACGCCATGGTTCTGTAGAAAAACCCTGCTATGACACTGTGTAACTAGAATAGAATTACGCACAACTGTAGAGACCTTTCTCTTACTACAGTTTGAACTTAGAAACTCTGTGCAGAATGATTTTCACCCATTCTGAACATCCATTAATTCTATAGAAATAAATATTTCTGAATTTTTCCTCTACAACAGGATCATTTTTAGTCCATATCAAGAAAGACCTCATTCTACATGTTTTTGTACTGCTCAGATGTTGATGCTGTAAAACTTGTACAAATATGGCAGAATAAGAAACCAGGCAGTTTGAATCCTATCTTGGCAGTCCTAGCAGGCAAATCCATACTCCCTAGGTGGCACTGCACTACTTCCACTCTTAAACCCCAAAAGGCAGAGATTTACAGATCAGCACAGAGCATATTTCTATTTCAAATATCTTTGATGTACTGAATTCTGTCCTCACTTGAACTCCCCATCTCCCAGTGATCCCTAATTGGTTTGTTTTGTTAACATCAAATTCAGCAATTCTAGAAATCTTTAAAATAGGTTATTTCAGCACCAGAAAGTTTAGACAGAAGAATCAAAACATCATTTCCTTAAGTGGAAAAGGAATGGAAAGCCAAATCTTCACCTCTGATTAAATATCAAAATTTTGTTCGAATTAGGTAAGAACAAAAAAATTTAATTTTTTTCTCTCTGCATCCATCTGGGCAATCTCTTTTAAGCACAAGATTATTCGGTTTTAACTTCTCTCCAGTCAAAACTGAAACACAAGAAGTAAAAATAAGAAGGCTCTTGCAGCAAGAGTCAAAGTATAAGCCTAAATTTATGTGGAATTTATTACATTAAAAAAGAAACATCTCAGATTTCAAGATATGGTTTTGCTCTAAACTGAAAATTAGCAAGCTTCACAAGATGTGCAAAACATTTTCAGACATTAAACCAATGCTAATATGACTTTTATTTTTAAGACTAACCTGCTGCTCTACGGTCTTGAAAGCAGGAACCTAAAAACACTAGACCCTAATCTACAAACTAAGTCCTACACAAGGACTGAAGACCAGAAGAGTGTCTAATTTGTATTTATTCTCTGCTTCCAAGTATATCTTAAAACCAGCTGGAACTGCATCACAGTAGCCTGTGCATTAACCATGCACAAGAGACCTAAGCCTAGGGGGACACGGCTCACATCTTTAACACTCGAGCCAGAATTTGGTTTTATTTATCATAAAACACTTTACTAGCAAGTTACATCGGCAATGCAGATGGAAACTTCACCTACGGTTGAAATTCTGATGTGTTGTTACCATGATACAACACCTAAACAAGGTTCTCTCTTTCACACCCAAAAATTACTATTTAAGCCTTCATCACTTCTGATTTGTCTCTGATAGATACAAGTGCTCATGACAAATCCTAGCAGTTGGTTGCATCTCTAGCTGCTTTATATCTGAATTAGGATCCAGATGAAAACAACACCAATGCCGCAAGACAGACACCTCCCATGGCCCACACCAGGCCCTTCAGTGGCACCCCAGGGTGAGTTACCCACCTGGCATCAAGGATGGTGCGTGTGAAATAGCGAAGGTACTTGAAAATGGACATCGAATCTTGCAGCTTTAAAATTTCCTCTTCTTTGTATTTAAACAGTGCCAGGGCAAATCGGAATATTACCTGACAAAAAACCCCATAAAATATTTGGTACTTTGAAATACAGAATACACTGAGTTTCATTATCATCTTCATAAACTCCAAACAAGAGTCCCTCATGCACAGGCTGCACTTCAGCCCTCTAATCATATCTCCCTCTATCTCCCTTCCCCACCCTTATTTCCAAAATAGGGGAAATAGAAAATGTTTTGAATGGTTATTTATGCACAGTCCCTCCCTTGTTTTTTCCTGCCAGTCATTTTAACTGACAGGAGTTCTACAAAACAACCTTCCTTTAACTCAGTAACATCACAGTACTCTGTCATCAGGTAACAAATGAACAAAGTCAGCCCATTCCATTCACCTTTGGTCCCTCATAGAGGAAGGAGTCCCAGATTTTGAAAAGGATGTCACTAACCACACTGTCCACAAAAACCACAAGGAACCAGTTGAAAGTGATAAGAGTGTAATCCACTTTATATTGTTCAAAATGAGCGTGCAGTCGTGGAAGCTTCTCACCCATTAAATCCTTAAACACTCGCTGATCAACCTGAAGAGATGACAGAGTGTTACTGTTCCAGTTTTCCAGCACATCATTCAGAGTACGGTTGTTTCCAATCTCTAAGTGTGAGTTTTTCCAGAGGTAACCAGGAAACCCAGGACTGTCCAGCCAACACTTCCAAGCTACATCCACCCAAAGCACACACACAGCCACCCCACAGCACATTGCCCTTGTCTGCTTCTCAACTCAGCCTGGCCTCACAGGGCTCCTCACACACAGCTGCAGTGTTTCTAGCACAGGTCACCAGTCCTGCCCTGTGCAGGAGCACGGGAGCAGAGAACGTGCTGGGCAAACACGGCTGCAGGAGGCAGCCTGTACCACAGCATCCCCTGGAAGCAGGAATGCTACAGTGGCTGCTGCCCACAGCACTGCAGATGCATTCTCACCCCTGGCGTCCCACAGAGCCCAGTGCCACCATAGCCCCAAACGCGAGGAAAGGAATTTTAACACAGCTCTCAATGAGAAGGGAGGTTAAAGACTGCAGCTCCAAGCAGGACATGAACAACTATCTCAGTGCTAAGAGTTCTTGTCCAAACAAGGCTCCTGGTGCCTGGAACCCACTCCCATTCCCTTCCAAGAGCCCTATCAGACAGCTGCAGAAGAAAGGTTTGACTGGCTGCAGTTTACAGGACAAGGCTTTATCCAGAGCACATACCTGAGATCCCAGCAGTGTCTTCGTATAATAATCACGAGGCATGAACACTTCCACTATTGTTACCAGACACCAAAAAGCATCTTCCTGTTCCAAGTACAGAAGTGCAATTGCTACCAACCTGAAAACAGATTATTATAGAATCACAAAGTATATTAAGAACCACTACAGTAAAGTATTTGCTTCTGATCAGAAGAGATAAATGTATTAACAGCAGAGCACTGAACAGCAAAACTAAATTAAGTTTAAGGTGGGGCAAAGCCATGCCTTCTCAGCCACACCAAGTATTTGTATTCAGATAAATAAGAAAACAGAAAAAGCCAAAAGCTTGCTCTAAGAATTTCTTGAAGTGTTGGTTTTGCCAATTTTAAGAGCTCTATAAACATGGAGTCCAGTTTAGAAAGGAGATGTTTATCCTAAGGGTGTTAGGTGGAGGTTTCCACATTACTACTACTGCTACCACCACCTCTACTACATTACTCACTGCTTCTATTCTACTACTTCTCCTTCAGTGCTATTTCAAATGATGAAGCTGCTCTAAGTTCAAAAGCCTATTCTAGTACATAAAATAGTGCACTAGTGGACACCTATAGTATTACATCACAGGGTGTTAGACTAACACAGCTGCTTCAAGTAGCACCTTCTTTTACCACAGATCTCAAAGTAGCAAAGCTATTCTGGCAAAGGCCAACTGCAATGAATCTTAGCATTGTAACATAAGAATCTCCTTTAAATTCTGCAACTCTGATTGAACACATCGATGAAAAATGCTGAAATTTGTTGCCTTAACACTACATAAAAAGCTTTCAAGCATTTTTTTTCTGCTTGCTTTAAAAGAAGAAAAAACCTAACAAATTCTTGCACAAAAAAAGCAGAGTCCCCTACAACTGACATAAAATCACTGTAAAACTACATTTATGTAGCTCATTTCTTACGAGTTAATTCCAGTTCCAGTTCTGATGCCAAGTTGATTTTTACAAAATTTATTAACCAAGTCAACTGCTATTTTCATTGGTTTAAAAAACGTGATAGTTATTTGTTTATTATAAATTATGAGCACACAACCCGTAAGGCAAACTCCTGTTCAAAACCATGTTGCTCTACGTGTGATTTGAAAGGTTCACTACATGTTTCACTGCATAGTTATTACCCAAGATTGGCAAAATCTTACCTGTTGAGCCCTTGGCAATATCCTATATCAGGATTTCTCCAGGAAAATGCCAGCAGCACATTTCGCAGCTTCTGGATCCCTTCAGACGTTGGGGAGGAGTAATGTTTGTTGTTTGGCAAAGTCCTCAAGAGATCCAACTCAATCTGTTTAGATGCAGGATTTGGTTTTTCCAGGGCTTTTTGAAGCAAGGTTTGGAAGTAGCCAGGAACAGCACTGTCCTTGAACTTTTTAACGTGGAGATGGACACACCATTTCCACATCTTGGAACGGTGTTCGTGTGGAATTCCAGAGCGAATCAGGTTCTTCAGCTCCACACAGCGCATCATCTCTCTGTTCATTGTGCTTGCGAGATAGTTCTCCCATTTCACTCCTGTGGAGATCTCTCGATTTTCACTGAGTGAAAGGGATCTCAAGTCCAAAGCTCGTGATTTTGCAACTAGTTTCTCCTCGTCATCATCCTCTGGGACAGTCTGAAAGCCATATATATCATATTCACTGAAATGGAGGAAGAAAAAAGGCTTTAAAAATATGTTCAGTAGCCCTGAAGCTCTCAAGTTCCCACTATAAAGCTATTTCAAAGCCACTCTACATAGCTCTCAAGGTTTTATTACTAAACATTTTTCTGAAGTACATTCTTCATTTAACAATTACTTGTGCAATTCCATATATAAAAGACTTGGTGCCCATGTTCCTGTATATATTACTACACAAATTAAGCAATTTATTTAAGAACACAGTCTAGTTGGAATGTACCCATCTCCTCAGCAGCTCACCTTCAGCAGCCCTAGGGCAATACCTTGGTCTAAGTTTCATGTTGTACTTCAATTAAGGAATAAATGTGTCAGTGAAACTTCCCAGTGTGACAGTTCCTGAGACTCCCTTGGCAGCCCCACTCCCAGCAGAGACTGTCACTGCTGGGGTCCCCACTCGACTTCTGCACACCCCACACTCACAGCTTCCACCCCAGGCTTCCCCTGGCAGAGTCTCAGATGTCTCCTTCCATAAATCACTTTATTCAAGGCACAGACACACAGATACAGCCTGGGCTGGTGCCAGCAAAGTGCCCTCAACAAAGGGGTCTGGGGCTTTTATCCCCTCACAGTCCAAGCCTTGGCAAGTCTTCCTGCCCCTCCTGAGTCCTCCTGTGTCTCTTGGTGTCCCTCACCTGGCTGGTGCCACCAGGCCTTGTGCCCTGCACTTCATGGCCCCTTATCTCCCAGATGAGACCACCCTGAGCTCAGTCTGTGTCTGGACCTGCACCAGATGTATTCCCCAACACAATGTATTTCTACAGCTAAAAGGACTTCATGACCATTCTCTCATTCATGAAGGGAAATACAATAAATAACCCAAACCTGCAAATATATTCTCACTGTCTGTTTTCCAGTGTTAGAACAGAGCCCACTGGCCAAGATACATGTACATTTAATTTAATAGGACCAAATTACCTGACCAGGTGGGGTTTGAAAAATGCTTGTTCTGGTTGTTCACTAGGTTCTGCTTTCAAGGCATCTTCCAGTAACTGTGTGATGACCTCACGAGCAGGACTCTGATCCTCAGAACAAACAGGAGTTTTCATTTCTTGAAGCAAGATCAAGTATTTACTTTCAATCTGGCAGAGTTTGGCTTCTAAGCTGGTATACTGCAGAAAACAATACATTATGTAAATCTTCAGACACTTTGTACTACACTTCTTTTAAAACCTGATATTCTATTGGTTTATGCTGCTTAGAAACCTCTAACTCAAGAGCAGCCAGCTTAACTTTCCCATTTTTGTAACACTGGGAAACATAAGGCAGCATAGCAGACCAGATGTTTTCCACTGTATGTATTTTTGTATATGGAAAATCTGAGCAAACCTGAATTATCACTGCACTGTATGAAATACCTTAAAAGAACAAAATGGTGGCATTGTAGCAGCTTTAGTCTGTGCATGTTTGAACAAGAACAATTAACTGGTATACGAGTTAGGTAACAGCATGCAGGAATTGTAAACACACACCTCCATGCCAAAAATACAGCATTTCAGCCTGGCCACTGAGTGCATGGCTTCCAAAAAACCAAAAGCAAAGCCTACCAAACCACAGCTACAGGTATCCAGCCTTAGCTACAGATGTGTGCATTTTCCCTAGCCCCAAACACTGGAAATCATCATTATTTATCGGCAACACCTCTACACTCAAATTCACCCAGACAGAAACTCCTGGATTACACTCACCATACCACAGTCATCCTTCGTGCTCAGTGACCTATCAAATCCTGACATATCCTGTCATTGACACTTCCAAAACATCATTACATCCTTAATTCTGAGGAAACAAAGTTTTCAGACATGTACATGCCTCTGTTCACAAGTTACCTAAATGTTCCACCAGGTCACACAATTTTAAAAGCAAGTACTTGTTTCAAAAATCCATTCAGAAAGACTGGTCTATAAAGACTGAGAAGGCATTTTTTTTAAGCTATCATATTTAATAAATTTAAATTGTTCCATTTCCTGGGTAGATTTACAGCTAAAACATGGAAAACTGCTTTAGGCATTGCCAATGCTGACCTTTGCCTGCCATTCTCTCTCTCTTGCTTCTGCATTTCTTCGTAGAGCAGAAAGTTCCAAAATCTCCTTATTTAAAAATTTATTCTGGGTCTTATAACCCTGAAGATTGTCCTGTTGATAAATATAAAAAAAACAACAAAGTGGATTATGCCTATCAGACAAAGTTCACCTTAGAGCATAGAAACAGCAGCTACTAATAGGACTTATAATTAAAAATATCAGGCTCAAATTAAATATTATTTTTGGACTTCATGTAAATGAAACACACAGGCCAAATATGAGCACAGGGTGGTGCTGTGCCTCACCTGCATCCCTCCCAGTGTTCCACAGCCTTCAGAAGGCAGCTGGCTGCTGTCAGGGGACAGCAGGGAGAACAGGCACTGCAGGCTGAGCCCATCCCAGATGCCACAGCAACACAAAAAAGGGGGACAAATGCCCCAGCCCTCATTAAAAGTACAAGTTTCATGTCTGCCTCCATGCAGAAAGATAAACCCTCAGCAATGAGCTTTTCTGCCCAATCCACTCAGATTCTGGCTACAAATACTGCATCTGAAAGCTGAGCTTGTGAGATGAGGCTGGTACCCTCCCAGCAGCCACAGGACTCTAACACTCCCCAGCATCTACAGCGCTGCTTTCTGTCACAACCACTGACTTCTAGTTTCAACTTTACTTTGTAAAACCTACCAGGCTCACACATAAGAAAGTTACTATTCTGACTCCATAACACCATAGGTTAAAAAGCATAAAAAATTACTCTAACCAATTAGGAAGTAATAATAACAACAGTACTCATGTACTGTTTTCTGCAGGTGTGAGATGTTTTGATTCTTGCTCTTATGTTGACACAAAGTCAGCCTGAGAACATGGATTGTTTTGATTCAGTGTGTGAGAATACATCCATTTTCTCACAGGCAAGGCACTTCATGGCTGTACTCTGAGAATCTCTCAGACTCCAAGCCTATTCAGCATCCACATCTATGCATATTTCAAATGACTTATTTGTATTCCAAATTCTTTGGAATGTTAATCAATTTGAAATACATTTACCCAAAGGCAAGAAAGCCTGTTTAGAGTTTTAAGTCAATGACTTCAGTAAGTCCATTAAGAAGTTGTAACACATTCAGAGAGGTATGTTAAAGAATAAAAATAAAAGCATTAGTAAGAGCCATAGCAGCTTTAGTCAAACAGGTTCTTTTACTCCTCCCTCCTTTTTAGCCTCCTCAGGTGTTCCCTTTGCTTTTCCACGTGCTCTTTGTTGCCTCACTTTTGATAATTAAAATAAAAAACAAAGCAAGCTTTCAGTTTGTTTTCCTCCATGCTTATATTTCCCTCTTCCCCTTAACCCTTCCTGCTCCTTTGACTATTTCTCACATCCCATCTGCTCCACACCAATGATTAATTTGCTGGAAGTACAGGACCCTGCACCAGAGATGGCCCAAAGGAAGGAAGTTCTGGTTAGACTGTCACACAACAGCTTGAAGTGGAGGTTTGAAGCTGAGAAAGCCTCTGTTGATGAGTGTCCTGGAGAACTGCTGTAGTGACCTCAAACAGTAAAGTAGACTAAAAGGTACTTTTACAGGGAGAAGAGATTCCCCTATGCATCAAGACAGAAACAGTGCTCTTACTTTTAGTCTGTCCAGTTCCTGTAGCTCCTTATTAGTACAGGTGGCCATGGGGGAATTCATTGCTCCACTTTGAGAGGATGTGCTGTCCTCACATTCACTGAGCTGATGAGAGAGTTTCATGATGACCTCATCTTTAGCTTGAATAGTTTCCATCAACATCCCCAGCCGCTCATTGAGCTCTCCAACTTTACACTTCAGATTCTTGACTTCCTGCTGGAGATTGTCTTTTTCCAAATTCAGCTTCTCAAGCTGATTGTTGAGGCCCAGAATCTGGTCATCTTTTTGGTGCAACAGCTCTAAGGTATCTTTGGGAACCCCTTCACAAAGGCGGCTTGCAAAGTATTTATCGTATTGGGAAGATCGGACTGTTTGCTGCAGAAGTCGAACAAGCTCCTGAGGATTAAAAAACAACACCAAAAAAACCAAAAAGACAATGAAACTTTAAGTTTCTAAATTTTATAGCTTAGAAATCTAACATTCAGCAAAAGAAAGTATTTGGAATAAGCTGAGACCTCGTGTTGGTGTTTTAAAGAAAAAACGGAACGCTTTAGGACAGGATTTCTAGCAGACTAACACCTTACAGTGACTGGCCTATGTAGATAGTTTCAGCATTCTTCACTGAGCTAAGGATCCTGCCTGAAATGGCTACAACAGGTTAAGGAAAAGTAGTGGACAGCTGAGGCCCAGTAGCTACTTGGAAGCTGAAAAAAGCCTTGCTTGCAAGCAGCCCTGTTGTAGGATGAACAGGAAAAGGCTTAAGCCCAAAAAGTTAACAGGAAAACGTTACAGAATGGAAAAAGCAAAGGTAACTAAGAGCTCTCTTCTCTAACAGATGCAGAGATTATAAAAGGAGGCAAAAAACAAAGGCTGCTTTGCCAAAAAGGAAGTCTTTGAAAGGCTGTTTAGAAAACCTTGCCACAGAAATGACTACCTAAGACACTGGAGTTTTCTTCTTATTATTAAAACAGAAGCAGCTGTGAATGCAGTGTTGCACTAGACCAATGAGATTACTCACAGAATCAGGCTGAGAAGCTCAAATGTACTCCTAGGAAAGATAACCCCTAAAATGAATATAAATATGGGGCTCAGACTCCTCCCTTTGGTTTCCCTTTGATCACCTCACACCAAGGAAAATATAAATAGCAGAAGTAGCAGCTCCATATAAGATCTAAAACATTTTTCTTCTTAAAATGACTAGAAACTCTTCTAGATAAAACCAAGGTAGTGAATAAATTGGAGTTATGAGGGCACACAAGCGTGAACACCATGTGAGTGTTCCACACACATTATGGTTAGGCTTGTCTTACAAAACCACTCCTCAGGAGAGAAAGAAGCCAGGTTTATGTGCTATCCACTGCTCTAGCACTGAAAGAATCAAAAGACAAACAAAGAGAAGCTGAAAGGAGAAGTTCCTCAGATATTTTATGCACATATGGAAAAAGAAGCTGTGACTATCAGCCAGGATCCTGGCAGACAGTGAACAAGTTAACTCGAGAATAAGGAAGATAGATAAACCAATTTAATAAACACTGTGCAAATGGAAGTTTTATTCAGGGATCTTATCTTCAACAGATGTAAAAGATGGTTCAAGACTTCTTGTACATAAAGATTTCTTTAGAACCATCATTTTATACCAACCAACCAGGTCCTAACACAGTGAGATGGCCAGAAAGGTTAAACTCACAAGACCCATTTGCTTCTGTTCAATTTGCCTGAAGGTTTAATTACCTTTTGGCTCAAAAGATCTTTCTTGAGCTTCTCCAACTCTTCCTGCTGGCTTTGATACTTCAGTTGCAGTTCAGAGACCAGTCTGTTGCCATTGCCAGAACACCACTCTGTGGGGGAAGAGTCACTGCTGTTGCGGTTTTTGCTTGATCCAATCATATCTTTCAAGGGGCGCCTTGCTTTGTGTGGAACGCGGCCAAAATCAAATGGAAAAGCTGAACTAGTCAGTCCTGCATAAAACAATTTCTTCCAGTTTGGTTCACTTAGTAAAAAGGCATTTCAAAGCATTCAGATATACTCATTAACATTAGACTTTGAGCAGCTTTTAAACCACTCAGTACGACAGTGTTAAATATGGCTCATTTTTCAAGTTCTTTCCTTTGGTGGGAAAAAAAAAAAGCTCAAAATCTTCTCCCCTCTCAGATAAAAGACTTGGCTCATAAATTAACACTCTTCATATACAACATGATGAGAATTTTACAATTTATTACAGGAAATAAAAGATATCCCTAACTATGGCCAAGTAAACTTTGCTTCAAATAATCAGAGCAAAACCAACTCTGATATCACAGCCTACTGCCCCTCTAAGAGGATTCAATGTAAGGTTTCACCTCCAGATACAGGATTAAATCATTTGGATGCCACCTAAAGTGCTCTTAAAGAGATGTAAAAACATCTTGACAAGGTTATTCCAGCCACTGGTCAAGTCTAAGAACCAGTTAAAATACACAGATGAGGTATTGCTTCATACCCATCCCCGCTCCTGCCCCATTTCAGAAGCAAGCCAACGTAACAGGTATCCCCACAGAAAATAAAGGCAATTCTGCTTCAGAAAAGTGACACTCAAGTGAGTAATTACAAACATCAGCATTTCCCTTGGCCTTGTTACTTTGCAACTCATGTGACAAAACAAACCAGTAACATGCTCAGGAAACCCAAAACAGTGGGTAACAAGGCTTTGTCTTTCTTCTCTTGTATTTGAATGGCATGGGACCCCAAACTCATCATAAGGAATTGATTTTTTAAAAAATAGTTTACAGAGCTGCTGTGGATGTGATTTGTGAAGAAAATGATCAGCTTCCACTGATTTCCTAGAGACAAAAATAACACAGTACTCTATGCTAAACAAGTCCTTCCTCCACTTCTACCTTTATTTCCTTCTGCCAGGTGTTTCCTCTTTTCTTCCAGAGCCATTGAGTCCTCTAAGTCTTTTGGGGTTGGATCCAGCAGTTCCCACTCCTCAGTGGTATAAAATACGCTCTTGCGATTTTCGTTATTTCCTTTTCTCAAGGATGACATGGAATTTCTGTGAAGAAGGCAGCAAGAAAAAGTGACAAATATTTCTCCATTTTGCATTATTTTTATTAAGGGGCTTCTCACAGATCAAACAGTGCAAACTAAAAACAAGCTAAAAACACAGACAAAACCAATACCAAGTAAAAACTCAAAGAAAATAAGGCATATGCTACCAAACAGCACTTGCAAACAAGTGCTGAATTCCAAGAACAGAAGAATTATTTTGCTTTAATGCCATGGTCTTTTGCATCCCCCTGTTTTAGCCTTGTTTTTGCAGCAGGCAAGTACAAAACAAAGTTAGGATTTACAAGAAGCAGCATCTCTTTATTGATCAGTTGTAGTTTAGAATTTTAGGGTAACTGCCAAGCATTAAACTGAATAGCATGCAGTCAAAACATATGTATGTTATAGTTCCATATTGGGGATTAATGGACAACTTGGGATCATCCAAGAGACCTGCTGCAGCTGAAAGGCTGATGACAAGACTCCTTTGCAGTTTTTCTTTTATACAGTGGAACATGGCCATCTGCAAGAACATTTCAGGGGCATCCTCTGAATTCCAGCCAGGTAATTCTACAGGAGAATAACACATTTCCCAGCAGGATGAGATTGCCTCACCCAGCTCCCCCACACCCATCACACACTCAGCAATGTCCACTCTTACGTCCATGAGTATTAACACAGCTCAGTATTGCAAAGCCTTTGTTCAACTACACAAGGAGATCCTAAATCAATCCATATGAAGGAGTTTAATATTTTAGGTGTAAGACTGGAAATATATTTAGTATCTCAGCATTTCCCACACAGACTGTGCAAGCTCACAAAGGTGCTTTCACTCAACCATCCACATTCTCTCTTCAAAACTTAAGCAGGAAATAACCCATCCTGCACTTTCATGACCATTTGATGAGCCAAGCCAGTCTTTCAGCTTCCCAGGAGATGTAACATCTTATCAACATCAACTCTAAGCCAATCATTAAGCAGTGCACAACTTTTATAATGTGATGAACTGATAAATATTTACAATTTAAAAATAATCCTAATGGTTAGTAATAAAACTGTTTCAGCAATCAATTTACAAGCTTGGCAAAGATTCATTTATGCTACAGATTAATTTTCTTCCAGAAAGAATCACAATTCCTGTTGGGGGCAAGAAGCCTAATTTCTTTGTTTAGACCTTCCACATAAATTAAGTAGATCAAATTGGGTGATGATGGATCTATTTCATGGTGATGGATTGGGCACCCACTATCAGTGTGTGTCTTGGGAATTGTCCCCTGGTATCTCTACATCCCTTCTCCAAATGGTGACTGATCTCCTACCATGCAACTCCAAACTGCCTGTTCTGCACTCACTCAGCCTCAGCATTTAAAAGCCTGTTTGAACACCATCTTCTAAAGCCTGAAAAAGCCACAAAGAACAAGTCAAGTGACTTCCAGAAAAGCTTCTTTAAACAACTGCTTTTAGGCCCATGAAAAATCATAGCTGATGCTGAGTTTCATAAGGCTTTTGCACAGGCTTGTGCAGGGTACTCAAGCAGAACTCCTTCATTGCTTTCTGTTAGATTCAAGTAAGATGCAAGATTAAACAGATAAATTTGAAAACAGTATTTATTTTCCTAAGTACAATCAGACAACCTACACAAGAGCCAATCATATCATCTAATGAGTCTCTTATTTTTAAATGTTTGGGGTTTAAGTCTTATTTCAATCTTAAGCTGTCAAGTTCCTTGCAGGGAAAAAATCCCTTTTCAAACCACAACATATGGTTATATTACTGGAGGTTACTATAATTCAGCATGTTTCCAAATCTATATTCTGCATAAGTAAGTAGTTGAGAGCATGAAAATGAAAAAATAAAACTAAACCTAAATGTCTGTATATCTCAAATAGTATTTGAAAGTGTATTTTAAAAAGTAGAAAAGCATATTTCAACTTTAATTACTGTAAATATATACATTGTTTAACTCCAAGACATATTTTTCCTTTTTTCCCCCATTATTACATCACAACTGCTACCTAGGATGCAAATACAGCTATTACAGCAGTATCCTCTCTGTCAGACACACTGTAAATGTGTTCAGGACATGGCTTTGACTGAGACATCTACACACCTCAATACACATTAATAAATATAAGGCAAAAATGTGCTTGCAGCAAGAGAGGAAACTCTCTGCAGTTTTAGACACACTTTGATCCATCCTCTAACACTGGGGCTGTAACTAATCACAATCCAGTAAGACACTGGATAGGGCACACATATTCCAGAGGCTGTCAGATCACCCCCTGTCCCAAATGGCACAGAACTGCTGGAGAAGGGAGGAAAACAGTCAACCACAACACTAGGGGAAAAGAAAAAGGAACACAGCCAGAAAAAGAGTCAAAACCAGCACCATCTGGTAACCTCTCAGAAAGCTTTAGAAGGGATCTGTTTAACTTGGCACTGCTTATGAAAATGAACATTTTCCTCCCAGTTCAAGAAGTAAGTGGTCTGGTTAACCAAAGCCTCAGCTCTGCTTTGTGAACTGCTCTGTACTAGCACTGCAACATGCTTTAAGCAGCAGTGGAATATCCATCTATGTGGACAAAGCAAAGCACAAAATCCTTTAGAAAGAAACCCAGCAGGAGAGCTGAAAACCAATTCCTTAAACCAATTAATACTAAAGAGTAAATTCATTATGAGTGAGGGGTTTTGATATTGTTCAAAAGGGGTCCATCACATTTTTTCTCCAGAATTCAAACTACATCCATCTGTGCCCTGTGCTTTCATCTCTTTCAAGAAGAAAATTTAAACAAAAAGGATTTATATTGGTTTGATTTCCATCACTAAAAATGGTTCCTATGCACTGAGTACTACGACTCTTACAATGCTGGCAATGGGCAGCTCCTCGAAAAAGCACCAGCAGCTGAGAATTCAAGTCAGCCTCAACAACACAACAACTGCTGGGGTTCAGAGAGCAAAGCCATCACTGCAAGTGCTGTACAAGCCTTGAGTCTCCCTTTCAGGTATCAGTGATGCCACACAAAAATGTTCACTGGCACCTTCCCACAGTAAATAGAGTAAAGAAACAGTTTTCTTGAAGAGAGATACAATACAACACACAAACCCAGCCCATCACTGCCCGTCAGTCGAAGAAGCTCCACCCACCACATACTGGTGTAGGAAATAGTCTTGGCCAGGAACTACCAATCTCATGGTAACTCTTTCTCCCAGGTTCCCAACTTACTTGATCTCAGTACTCCATTGTTTAAGTGAGAAATTGATGGCACTTGCTTGGACTGGTGCAGGCTGGGAAGCTGCCTGTTCCCCCACCAGATCTGTAGGAGAAGTCTCCACAGCTAGAATATTTCTAGCTCGCTCTGCTGAAGCATTTTGACTTAGGCTACTCAAATCTATATTAAAAGGAGAGAGAGAGAGAGAGAGAGAAGGAGAAAAAAAACCGCATAATGTTCAATAAGTAAAACAAAAGTGGCTATGTAAAGTCATCTACTGCTAATTCTGCTAGTGACATTGTTCAGGTTTTATTTTAAGTTGCAATGTAACTATGAAACATTCAGTTCAAACGAACCTTAAAAATAGCAAATTTCTCAGTCAGATCTCACTGCAGCCACATACATTTGATAACAAACAGGACCTGTGTGATGCTCACAAAGCATTATTTCAGGAGTGATTTACAAATTCACCTATCAGAACTAAGTGCAGAACAGAGTCCCAAGAACACTGACCCAGCTTCCAGGGTGTGCTTCATCCTGTAAGTTATTCATCCTGCAAGTGACACTGCTGTTGCAAGTCAGTGAGCTTTACAGAGCTGGGGCAGTCCTGTGCCACTCCAGGCTGGGCACTGCCAGAGCCAAGAACGCTGGCACAGCCCTGCAGGACATCAGACACCTCCTGCACCAGTGAGGATTCCTGATTGCAGCTCCCCCCAGCCCATCCAGCCAACTCTCCTGTGCCTGCAGCAAGTGGGGGACCCACGGCCAGGCCATGCAGAGCTGCAGCACTGCCCTGCAGCACTGCCCTGCAGCACTGCCCTGCAGCACTGCCCTGCAGAGCCCAGCAAACCCCCCAGACTCCCAGGGGCTCTGCAGGAACCGGCCCCAGCCCTGAGCCACAGCTCCCCAACACACCACGCTGGCAAACACACCAGCTGCAGTGCCTGTGCTACCTCAGTGTTTCCATTAGCCTGGAGAGCTGCCTTCTTCCAGCAGGCAGAGGGAGTAAAAAATCCAGAATATACTATGAACAGCAAAATCATTAGAGATAAGCATAAAGCCGTTTACAGCCTTTCTACAAACCCTCTGAAAAGGCAAGTTCAACAAAACCGAATGCAATTTTCAGATTCTTCTTGATATAATTCACTAAGTACTGAAGTGGATTAAAGATTTTTTGACAATGCTTTCAGACTTGATTCAACAATTATATCAGAAAGTAACATACTGGATGGGCTCTGACTTAAATAAAACCCTGGGAAATTATGATGTCCTCTTTTATCACTGGCGAGTCTTTCAGCCTTTGCTCTGACAATTGCTTGGCATCAGCAGCAAGACCATCTTTAAGCAAACTGTACCCTCCAGTTACTCAGCAGAGGGTTACTTGTATCAAGTATCAAAGATTAGAAGTATAAAGAACATCCTGTGATGAAGAATATGAAGTATCAAAGATCACTGACATGAGGAACTCTCAAACCCTTGAAAAATGGTCTAACATAGAAATTTATCGTGTCATGTTTCAAATAGAGGTACAAGTTACACTGTCTTGATTTTTATGAACAGATGCTTTAGGGCCTTATCAGCCACAGGGAATTCCAAGTTCTTTGGGACTGTGGCTGTTTGAACTGAGCACAGTTCAGCTAAAATAGCTGAGATGAAACTAAACATGAGATCATACTTACTGTCTAATGAAGAGGAAAGATAATAAGTAGGTTTTAACTACAAAATAATAATTAAAACCAAAACCAAACCCAACCCCTCCCCACCCTGGAAAACCCAAACCCCCT
>VZTR01009797.1:263475-273609 GCA_013400775.1 Chaetops frenatus
CCCAAAAAAAACCCCCAACCCACAACACACAGACCAAAAACTTACAGATACTCACAGCCAGATTGGAATTCTGACGTTCTGCCTATACAATTACAGCTTGTTTCATCTTCTACCTGTCTGATTCTGCCAAGTCCTTTAGAGGATGGCCCAGGCAAAGGAATTGCTCAAGAGCTGAATTCCCAACAAATGCATTTCCCCTCCCAGACGTGCCAATTGCCTGAATGTGGCACCCTGAGGCTGCTCACTGGACATCACCCCTGCCCACAGCAGCTTGGTTAGAGGCATGGACTGCACAGTAAACACAGCACAGCAAACAAGTGTGGTTGCTCATGCAACCCCCAAGTGAGAAAAAAAAAAAATTCTGGTTTTGGAACTTATTTCAAAACACAACAATTTTATAAATGCATGATATAGAACGCTTTATTAATGCAAATTAAGAACTGAAATGATAGAAACTACATTAACGTTCAACTGATTTCAAGAAAAAATAATAATCCCATATCCTATAAAGAATAAATAATTTATTTGACTTCCATGGTAGTAAGGCACCTCCACAACAAATCCTACAGTGTAATTTTTGTTAATATTAACTTTCCCACGTCCCACTTTGGAAAATACTTTGAAGTATCTTTCACTACACTGAATGTCCTCATAAATCTTTCAAGGCTGCTCCACAAAGCAGTATCTAGTTCCATGTATGTCCCAGTTAGTCCAGACTTCTGAACTGGGAAGGGAGAGGACAGGGGAGGACGGACAGGCAAGGCTGCAGTAAGCAGTTCTGGGTTTGGGCTGAAGACAGACTACTTCCCCATTTAGAACATTAGTGATAGCATCTGTACTGAAGCACTAGCAACATAAACCAATTTCTATGCTCTGGTCTAAAGCACATCACTGCATGCACATTCACTTCTTCAAAAAAAAGAGAAAAAAAAGCCACAGGACACATATCTTAGTCATCAACAAGAAACCAGAGCCTTACAGAATCCCATAACTCTAGAGGAAACTCTTGGAGTACTTGATTAAAAAGAAGAAACAACCATCAATCATTCTGGCTATTTGCATTTTCCCCAAAATGAATCCCTACTTAAATACTTCAGTTGATGATAAGAGTCCTCACTGTGATTTATTCTAGAAAACGAGATACTCTAAATGCAGCTCCAAATTCTACATAATGCAGTTTAACTGCAGGCTGCCCCTGAAAGGCATGGGCCTACTCAGCCCATGCATTTTATGTTGACATTCCCTGTCCTAGATATAACAACAATAATAAATAAAAATTTAAAAAATCACATGAAGAGGTTCAGCTAGCTCATCCAGAAAGCCCTCAATGATTTACAGGCAAGGAAAATACCAGATCAGTGATGAAGTGACTGGATGTGATGCAAAACAGGTGTGAAGGAACAGCACCTGAACACGCTGCAGTGACAGAGGCTCGTTTCACACTGTACCCAGGCTCTGAGGGAAGAAGCACAAACAAGAACAGATTCTGTGGCCAAGTCACACATTAGAGTAGATGTGATCCAACACTCTGCTGCCAAGAGGGCAGGCCTGTCTACTGCTTTGCTCTGCCTTCCTGTGTTTAGTCACTGAGCCTTATTCCCCGCTGTCCACCAGCTGTGCAGTCACCTGATTGCACACTAAACATATTCCACTCATCAATCTCGCAGAAATGAAAAATAGTCCTCCCTTCTGGATAACATTTGAACTCAACCTACTCAGCACAGGGTCAGCTACACACAAACAAAAAAGGCAGCCTGTGCAGCAGAGAACAAGAGGCTGAAGGCAGAAAGACAAAGGGCTGAAAGAGCCAAAGGCTGTTCCCTTTTGCAATACTTTGATTCTTGCCCACCAACACAGGTGCTGTGGAGCACACGGTTTGACAAACTGCTACCAAAAAACGGGTCTCAAACCATCCCACCTGGTATTCCCAACAATTCTCTTGGGCTAATCCTGGCACTCACCTGTCCCTACTGTAAACCACTTCTGGAAACTACACTGGCCAAAAACTACTGTGGAGCAGAGGCTGACTGCTGTAGCCCCTGCACTGCACTTGGCAGGACCAGCCCTGCAGCAGCTCAGGGGAGGAGCTGGGCCCTGCTTTCAGCAGGGACTGCCTGCAGGGGTTGAAGGGCCCAGCTGAGCCCCCAGCAAACACAGGTGAGGCCAGCTGTGTTGAGACAGCAGCCACAAGCAGCACATTCTGTCAAAGCAGAGCAGCACACTGGGTTAGAGGACAACACTGCAAAGGGACCTGAACCTGAGGAGGGGACAAGGTGTGACAACAACAGCTCAACACTGGGTTTACAGCGGGAGCAAAAATTACATCAGCCAAATGTGACATCTGCTGATGAAACATCTCTGACCTCAAGACTCTGCTTAAACCCAGGAGAGCCTTACTAATCCTTAACTTGGCACAGAACTGGATTTTACTCAGTCTTATTTATGGACAACAGAAATCAGCAAGGAGTCAATTTCTGTAGGGACTCAGGAATAAAACCATTCACAAGTGCCTGCACAATGTAGTAAAAAATGCAGAATAACTCTGTATAATGCACACACACTTTTACAGCTCTGACACTAGTGTAGAATTACATTTTCCTTGCCTAAAGGTATTTCAGAGACTGAATTTCACTTATATAATCAGTGCAAAGTGTCTTCCAGTTTCAAAAGGCAGGGCATTTTTATCACACTCAGATCTATCACACCATACTTTTTCAGGAACAAAGTATGGTCATTCAGAATACAAAATATACCTGTTCCCATTAAAAACCGGAGTTTACATCTCAGGATATTTACCATACTAACTTCTTAAGATTTTGCAACCACTACAAGACAACTCACCTAATCTAAGCTGTACTTAATGAAACTTAGTCATAAGGCAATTGCATTTTACTCCATTTCTAAAAATCTGTTTTTCAAGAAATCAGCAGATTTTGTAAAGGATACGAAATCACATATAAAATGATATTTATGTTAAATAATTGCAGCATATGCAAAGTTTACATAGAGTTACTTAATAACCAGGTGTGAAAAAGCTCTCTCAAGACTGTTCTCTACCCCAGTGCAACACCTTGTATTGACAAACTGATGCCAGAGAGAGCCATGCCTTCTGTTCCCACCCAAATCTCCAACCTACCAAGGTTGTCTTTGGCAACAAGACCTTTGGAAAAGTCACTGGCTGTCGGGGAAGTCCGGCTGCTCCTCTTGGCTGCGTCGAGGTTGTTGCAGTATTCCCACCTCTTCTGCTGCAGCTCCTGCAGCCAGTAGGTCATGTCCTGCCGGGTCGCAGCCTGCAGCAGATGGAAGCAGTGCACGGATCAGACCCCTGCATGTCCTTGGCACATCAGCACAGTCATCCCAAGTGCACTAATCAACCCACACAGATGATCAGCAGCTCACCGAGGTGTTACCACTCAAAATCACTGTGATTTAAAGGAAGTAACCACAGTGCACCAGGTGCACCTCGTGCTCACGTGCAGTCCGTGATTCTCACACCAGAATTTTTCAGTAGAGGTAGTATGAGACTACTTCAACACTCCTTTTCTTCAGTTTGACACTCAAACTTTAGAAAATGCAGCAGCACCTTATATTTTACACACAAAGCACTGCTTGAACGTATGACTACAAATCTGTATTATGGGAAAAAAATCCCATACACACTCAGAAGATTCCCACTTTCTTTTAACTTGCTTTCTTACCAGCAGAAACCAACAAATGAACAATTCATTGCAATGCCTCTTACTTTAAGGACTAAATCTACATACTGCATTTCCTGATGATCCCATGAGCTAACTAGCTTCTATAGAAAAATCGGATTTAAAACAAAACAGCAACAACAACGAAAAAGTTTCCAACATTAATGCCTAATCTACAAGACTACAGGCAAAAATGTGAATGAGCAGTAAGTGGGGAAGAACTCAAACACACCTTGAAACAGAGCTGTAAGTCATTTCGAAGCATGTCTAATGACAACATACAAATACCAAGAAGAGACAAGTGAAGGTATCTGACACTTGCAGGTGCTCTCACGGAAGAATTATTGTTATTTCAACACACATCCTCAGCTGCCAGTCTAGGACAAGCACCTGACCTGGTAACACAGACTGGTCAGGAATAAGAAGTTAACACTGAGGATTAGTTAACCTCCTTTGGCTTGTTAGCACATGGAGTGCTTATCTTTCAGCCAGCCTTTCTCCTACCTTCTCCCAAAGTGCATGATGGCATTATCAGTGGAAAAGATGATTATGTTTATTCTTTAAAGACAACCTGATTTCAAACAGTTTTCTGTTCCTCACAACTTAAGAGGGCGCCTGTGCAAAGCACAGCTGCAGAAGAATGGAAAGCTACAAACAAAAACACTTTTCCTTACAAAAAAAAAACATACGGTAAGTGCTGCATAAAGCACAGCAATGGCACAGAATTGTCTTCATTTTTCACATGAGAACACTTCTGTTCTAGTAAAATTGAAGATTCATTGGCCATTATATTTTGGCCCCAACAGCAGCTAACAACAAGACAAAGCACAAACAGCACAGTAAACAAGAACTGATGCTTCCCCAGGGTGCTCTCTCTGACTCAGCAATTTGCAATCTCAGTTTAGCAATGAGAGTGACAGATTTTTATTTTGCCATTTCACTCTTTGTACCTCTACAAGCTTTAACATCCCATGACAGCCTACAGCAAATTGCTCCGAAGCACCACTCAAGGAGATTAAGCAGAAAACCTCAGTTTTTCCTTGAGCTGCTGCTCCAGCTCCTCTCAGTACATTATGCACATGGTAGGACACAAGATACATAAGTCAAATAAACATTCACAAATCAAGTACTGAAACAAACCAGTGATACATGAGGACACTGCAGAGTCAGCTGGTAAGAAAGATATGTAATCAAGATATTTCTAATCTGAAATGGAAATCAGTTTCATATGTTCCTTCTTGATTACTCACAGGAAACCAGGAAAAAACATTTCCCTCATTAAAAAAATACATAGGGTAAAGAATAGTTTAGAAGGTCAAAGAACTGGACTCGGGGAAATACCAATCCCCACAGCCACCTTTGGCAGTTTGGGAATGACCACCAGAGCAGCAAGTTTTTAAGTCTACAGACTACAGCCACTTCTTGCCAGGAGTAAATGTCTCCCCTTCTATTCCCAGCACTAAAGGATTTCCTTTGGAGCTTTAGCCAGTGGCAAATCTTCACTTCTGTAAATTCGAGAGCTTGTATTTCCTTTAGAGACACATGCATACAGGCCATGTAAAAAAGCAACGTTTTGGTGTTTTCCATCAGGAAACCACCAAGAATTCAAAGAGCTTCCACTAACAAAGGACACGGTCCTTAAGCGGCTCTCTTTGCTACCACAACACAGCTAATGAGGCAATCCACCTGCAGTCAGTCTAACTTATAATACCTACAATTAATTTCTGCCCATGACTTCATGAACCTGTCTCACAATTTGTCCCATTACCACCTTGCTCATCACCTTCAGAGAACCCTGAACCGATTTTAGTGGAGTTGCTCCCTGCTGCTTTTCAATTCCCAGCTGAGCTGCACAGACACACGCTGAGCCCCCAGGTGACGCTGGTGTTACACCCAGGGCCAGGCAGCAGCGCCCATCCTTCGGCAGAAAGTGGAAAGGCAAAGCAGTACAAGGTTCTCACCCCCTGCTTTAAGTAATTTCCCCAGGAGTCACTCGCTGGGCTCCTGCTGCTCCCTGCCTGTTAACCTTGCCTTCCTTTCCTACCATACACGTTCCTCCTCTGCCTTTGACCAGGTTTGCTGAGTTTATAACAGGCATCTCAGTTATTTACAATTAAAAGGGTATCCTAAAAATCTCTGTTCAAATTAGTTTTGTTTAAACAAAATTAATCTTTGACACTGTTGTTTGAAATAGACTGTTTAAAAAAACAAAACAAAACCAACAACCACACATAGCATATTTAAGTGTTCCTCCTCCCCTAATCATAAAAAGGGCACGGATTTGGAAACATATCTTTAAATTCACTTTATCTGTCAAAGAAAGGAACACTTCCATGCTTGCCCCATTTCTCAGGACTTTTCTGAGTATTTGGCTATCACCCACCATGAGAGCCAGATCATTTAATTAGGCAGAGCAGCAAGCAATCTCACAAAAAATCCTTACTGCTACTAAAGTATTGCTAAGGTGCTTTCTTACTGCTGAGCCATGCAGCCACGTTTTAATGGATGCATTTCTGCCATGAACTGGTGTGAAATGAGGAAATCCTGTAAGTGTAGTGCTGCAAACCTACAGGCAACAGTAGGAATAAAAGTTCTTAAGTGAAGAGTCATACAGCACTACGTGGCTTTCAACTCCAACAATGGAAAATTAAGTTAATTAAAAATATTCCCCTATATTCTCCCACTAAGAATGACATAGAACTGTCACCTTCTGATGCAAGCATGATGCAAACAAGAATTACTGGAGGAAAACATCCATGCACTGGCATCCTCTACCTGGACCCACTGGTCCAAACACAAATGCCAATATTAAACACTTTAAAGGAAGAGTCCAAAGAAATGCAACAAGCAGGACGCACACTTTGAGAAATCTCATGTAAATTCTTGCTACATCTCTGAACACAGACAAACTCTCCCTCAAGCCACTTCACAAAAAGGGAACATCACCAGAAAGTTTGCATATCTTAAGATTTGCTATTCGTGCTGTGCTCAAACAACAAATCTGGAGTCAGATGGCTTTCTCTGGAGGGCAGCCCAACTTTTAATTAAAGCACTGCAACCACTAACCAGCAAAGTTTAGAGCAAAAAAGCACCAGTTCAGACAACAAACCATCTTCAGTGCTGAGCTCCCTCCTGTGCCGTGTCAGGACCTGAGGCAAAACTGTTCAGGCTCCACATCACTGCTCACTGCTGCATCCTTTGAGATCACTGACAAATGACAGAAACCTCTCCTAAGCCACTCTCAGTTCAGCAAGTTTCGTGTCCAACACTTTCAGGCGTCTGGGCCCTGAAATCTGCAGTGTCTGGAATGCTTACACTTGGCCAATAGCCCAGGAAATGTTTTTTCTTTCACAACTCCGTGCAATTTCTGTTCCCCTCCCAATTCACCACTGTTCCCAGAGAAGTTACCCACATATAAGTGACCAGACACACAGTCCAGCATCACTGGCCAGAGTTCGTTTCTGAAGCAAGCAAAATGTCCCAGTACAGGACACTGCTTTAAAAATAAATGAGAAATGCCACCTTTGTTCATTTATGTATACTCATAATGTTTATTATTTCCCCCTTGATGTGAGGCCTTGCTGTGCAAACACAGCCAAATTTGATTGTACTAGCAGCATTCTGTTACAGCATGTATCTGCAGGATCAGTATTTGCATGCTTTTCCATTAAAATATTCTCAAACATAATTTATCCATTATTCATAAAGTGCACTATTTTCTGTGCTCCTTTATCTAAAGGGATGGTGTTGTTATATATATTTAAATAGAAAAGATTTTTACACGCACTTCTCCTGCTGTATTGTACCTGTTGAAAATGTACAGAAAAACCACAACCACACAAGGGGCTCCAAAATAAGAACACTTTGCTTTATTTGCTGTAAAGGCTGTGGTATATTTTTTCCAAAATTCTTATCTGAGAAACAAAGCTAGAGTACATCATAGAGTTCTCAGCTCCCATCACCTGACAAAAGGCTGAGCAATACAGATGATGGAATCATTGCACTAACAAGAAACTGAGGCGTTTTAAGAAATAATGCATTCCTCAAAAGTACCATCATTTCAATCTGTTATTCCAGCAGCTTATTTTTTATTGCTCTTCTCAGTCTATAACACTGAATGGGAAAGGCCACATCACAAGACGTGGAAATTTTGAACAAGCAGCAAATTGAGGAAAACAAAGCACGTAAGTTACAGGCTGAAGAATACATCTGACGTGACTTTATTCCTCGTGCTCTGGGTGTAATGTTTCCTTGGTATATTAAATCCCATTTGTTTTCAACAGGGGCTAGATTGCAGGGGTAGGGAGAGGGGTTGGGTTGTTTGTGGTTTTTTTCATTTACCATCTTGAATTAATTTGCAATTCTTCATATACCTAAGTTAGCTGAAGGATGTTTTTAAAGGCCTTAAAGATCCATCATGTTGGACAGAAGAAAATTAATTTCAGCTGCAAAAACCTTATTCCTTGGTGAATGACATGGCCACAAAAGGCCAGATGGCCCTGCAACATCCCTTAAAATTTTCATTAACTCCTTCCTTCCTATATAAACACCTACAACATAACAGCATTGTTATGGACAATCACTTGGCTGCTTTAGGGCATCACAACACATGAGGTACAACACACAAAATGATCTTTTTCTGCTAATGCAGAATTTGATTTGACTTTCTTAACTGGCACCATTTCTCAATCCCCATAAGGGAAACATGAAGTTCCAAACTATGCAGGTTCTTTCCTAGGGAACACCAGAAAAAAATTAACACATAAAATATGGGCAGAGTATTAACACCGCAGACCAAGAGATACCAATAAAAACATGAAAAAGAAACCCCCCCCAAGTCTTACATTTGTCTATCAGTGTTGAGTATGATTTGTGTCCTCATGACTGCAGAAGACACCCAAGGCTGCTGCCAAAGTACAGTCTGACAGAATATTTATCACACAAGTGGCAGACAGCATTTCACACAGCAATCCTCATCACAAATCCTATGTATCTCAATAAAAGCCCTCCTATCCAAAAAGCACCCTCAAAACAAAATTTTTCTGAAGATTTCCACATAAAAATCACAAATCACTAGATGCTATTTAAAACAAATAAAACACACTCAAACTCTTGAAAGCAAAGCTTAAACCAAATCTGCAGTTTTAACGTCCATAACACAAACACTCGGCCTATAAAAGCAGATTAATTGAAAGCAGTAAAATCTTTTACAGATATACAAACGTAGTTTTTACATGTGATTGCATGCAACAATTTGCTTTAACTTAAGCAAATACAGTTAAAATTATTATTGTATTCATTTTCTAGTTTCTTGTTCTCTAGTAAAGCATTTTAATAAGTCTGTATTTTGATATTATACTTATCAAAACAGAATGCTGAAGAGCGTGATACAATCATTCTCCACAATCCCAGCAGGTATTATGACTGCTCAAATCTCCACTGTTAAGTAAGTCTATAAGAGGTATTTTCCAGTAATCGATAGGAAGTTCTACTGTTTAACACGTAATGGATTACATTCCAACACTAAATGTTCCTCAGAAAGTACAGAGTTCACGTGAAAAGTTACATTCTACGCAGCAGAACGTTCCTTGAAGGACACATACGCCTTAACAGAAATCAAAAATAATAGATACTCAGAAGAATTTATTTCTTCTTTACTAAATCAAAATCTTGTTTGGTTTTTTCCCCTAGGCATAACAACAGAGGAAAGATATGTCAAATAAGCCAAACATTTACCTCTATTCCTACCAAAAGCTGAGTCCTTGAACAGACAATGCGATAAGCAGCCTCTGCTACTATCAGGAAACAATTCTCCCTCCTCTTCCTTCCTCCCAAAGCAGCCTAAGACGCAGACTCCTGCCACGCATCATCTTTTCAAAATAAACACCCCAAAACTGAAACCCGACCACTCCCCCCAAACTTCCGAAACCCCAACCCACCAGATTTCTTCGGAAATCTCTTTTCTGACCAGACGATTCCACAGAACCCACTCAGCCCGTGCCTAATAGAAGCACTTCCTCCCCCTCAGAGGAGCACTGCAAATACGAAATGGCAAAGGAGAAAGACGCAACCAAACGGGCAGCTGGGGCCAGCCCGGTGCTGCCGATCTCCGCGGCGTTTGCGAAACAGCACCTTCCTTCCGGCACAACCCGCACGGACGGGGCGCTGCCGCGGGTGCGCCCGGCGAGCAGGGAGGGCACCGGGGATGGGGACGGGGCCCGGGCAGGAGCGGCCATGGGGATGGGGATGGGGATGGGGATGGGGATGGGTCCCGCCCGCCCTGGGCCTACCTTGAGCACGGTGACGGCGCCGCCGGGGCTGTGCACCTCGAAAGCGGCGGGCTCGTCCCCCGCGGCGGCCGCGCCGGCCTCGGGCTGGTGGTAGCTGAAGCAGGCGGAGGCGATGTCCAGGTGCCCGAGGGGCAGCGGCTCCTGCGGCC